>JALJCO010013879.1:0-30303 GCA_023101725.1 Atherinomorus stipes | reverse complement strand
CCTAATGGAGGCGATCTTTTCAGTGAAAAAATTCCGAAAATTTTCGCACAGAATTTCAGAAGGCGAAAAGGGGGGCGGTTGGGGGGGCGAGACTAAGTGGTTTAAGGTTGTGAGAGAAAACTGGGTTTACTTCTATTATTGGAGATTAAGTGGGAGAAATATGCTGATTTAGCATCTCTCACTGCAATCTGATAGCTATCAAGACACTCTCTCAAATAATTCAAAGAAACATGAAGTCGGTCTTTTTTCCATTTGCGTTCCGCTTGCCTGCAAGAGCGGCGGAGCGCACGGGTGGACTCATTCAGCCATGGCTGAGGGAAAGGTTTCTGGCGCCTAAGGGAAAGGGGGGCAACAAGATCTAAAATTTCTGTACATGTGTCATTAAAAGAAGTCACTAGGAAGTCAGCGTCAGCATCAGAGACTGGTTGGGAGAATAAAGGACAGTCTCTTAATGCTAAACTAAACCGTAACGGTGCAAGCGGGTTAAATACCCGACGAGGGACCAGAGGAAGAACGGTTTTAGGAACAGAAGAAGAGAGGGACAAGGTAAAATGCACTGGCCAATGGTCAGAGAAGCCTGCATTAGAAATATCATCAAGAGAAACATCTAGACCATGTGACATAACAAGATCCAGAGTGTGACCCTTATCATGTGTCGGACCAGAGACAATCTGTGACAAGTTAAAAGCTTCAATAATGTTTAAAAAATCTTGAGACATGGGTTTAGACACACAGCAAACATGAATGTTGAAATCACCAAGCACTAAAAATTTATCAGAAATCAGAGCTAGACTGCTCACCAAATCTGAAAAGTCATTAATAAAATCATTATTAAGTTTAGGGGGCCGATAAACAATGGCGCATAATACTGAAACTGACAGTTGGAGTTCGAGCAGCTGCAGTTCAAAAGAAGAATAGGCTCTGGACGGGAGTTTTTTGCAGGAAAACCTGGATTTCCAGATCGTTGCAATGCCGCCGCCCCTGCCTGAGTAACCGTAACACAGGTAACCGTTCTCCAGCCTCTGGTTGAACCTCTGGACCACAGAAGAGCGTCCCAGTCTGACCAGTTAGGACACAGGTAACCGTTCTCCAGCCTCTGGTTGAACCTCTGGACCACAGAAGAGCGTCCCAGTCTGACCAGTTAGGACACAGGTAACCGTTCTCCAGCCTCTGGTTGAACCTCTGGACCACAGAAGAGCGTCCCAGTCTGACCAGTTAGGACACAAGTAACCGTCCTCCAGCCTCTGGTTGAACCTCTGGACCACAGTTAGGACCAGTTAGGACCAACCTCTGGATCCCACAGACCCCCTAACTCTTGAGGAAAACCTGGTCCGATCAGGAAAGATGGCATTTATCCTACTGTGGATGGAGCATCTCTCAGAACCTGAATATGGACACCTTAAATGGAATTACCTAAAATTCCCCCTCTCCACCCCCATGGAAAAAATGTCTGCCCTTATCATAATTACATATTATAACAATTATCATTATAGCTGTTGCATATTTATTATGATAATTACATATAATAATTATAATTACAATAGTAATATATTTGTTATCATAATTACAAATAGGGTTAGGGTAGCTGGTTCCACAATAGGGGGGCTTGATAGCCAAACGCTCTGCCTCCCATTCTACTCTTAGAGACCCTTGGAACCACCAGAAGACCTGCTGTCTGAGAGCGAAGTGCTCTGCATGGAATATCTGGAACTATGAGATCTCTAATATACACTGCCCGGCCAAAAAAAAAGTCGCCACCTGGATTTAACTAAGCAAACAGGTAGGAGCCTCCTATTGGATAATTACTGCATGGGCGATTATCTTTCAGCTGGCAACAAGTTATTTAACCCCAACTGGTGCAATGATTTGCTTCTCATTTCCTAAACAACCATGTGGAAAGACACATCCGTGGTCGTGGAAAAGATGTTAGTCTGTCTGAGAAGGGTCAGATCATTGGCATCAAGAGGTGAAAACATCTAAGGAGATGCAGAAACTACTAAAACTGGGTTCAGAACAGTCCAACGCATTCTGAAAAACTGGAAGGATAGTGGACCATCGTCTTCCAGGAAGAAATGTGGCCGGAAAAAAATCCTGAATGATCGTGATCGGCGATCACTTAAACGTGTGGTGAGATCAAATGGAAGAAAAACAACAGTAGAATTTAGGGCTATGTTTAATACTGAAAGTAAGAGCATTTCCACACGCACAATGCGAAGGGACCTCAAGGGATTGGGACTGAACAGCTGTGTAGCCATAAGAAAACCACTAATCAGTGAGGCTAACCGGAAGAAAAGGCTTCAATTTGCACCTAAAACACCTGTATTAAATTAGTCTTTCATGCTGTAGACTGATATGTTCCTGTTTTCACTTTGCTATGGTGGCTTTCACAATGAGTAATATTAAACTATACAAAAGTAACACTACCTAGTTTCAGTAAATAACACATACCTTGTCTTCTGATTACTTTATGTGGAATACTGCACTCGCAAAACATTATGCTTCAATGGTTTAGATGATTTTGTTGGAACATGCTTCATAATACAGAGCTGACAACTGAAATCCTCAACATCAGTCACATTGTGATTGACATTATACTTGTTATATAGGTGCACCTGTGGAGGATGCAGAACCATGCTTACAGAGCAGGAGAACATCTGCTGTAGAGATCAATGCTGGATGTGAATAAAGAAGTGAGTATTCCACAGTAATCACTCAAAGTATGAATACACAACCAGTATCATACTAGATACCAAGTACTGAAACACCTATTACACACTCTCCTTCAGGTTCAGAACAGATGTGGAGCCAGAGGAGCCACGCTGCATCACCCTTCATCCAGGACTTGAGCCGGTCTGCTTGAACCCCTCCTCCCTGCAGGATGCTATAAACATTTATCAGGCAGGCCATGGGCCATTGGAGGCAAAGGAAGAGCTTTGCAAGTTAGACAATAAAATATCCTTATTGGTTTCAAATGTGTAATTACATTTGTGTTGATTTAATGACATGACAGGATCAGAGACTGGGAAGGTTTAGGACCAACTTGCACAGCTGATCCAGCCGTATTTGTGATGTCGACTAATGCACATGAATAATGTAAACCCCCTGTATGACTTGACATTTTACAAGAAATCTAGATTATTAGTCTGTCTGAAAATGTAGCTGTGTGATGGTGGAAATAATCTGGATTAGTAATAATTATAATAACAAAACTGCTGTCCACATCATTTCCCATCCACTGAGCCAAAATGATGATGCAGACTGCAAGTTCATGGCTCCAGCTCTTCTTCTGGAGTCTCCATCTGTAAGACATGACTGTAAGTGGGAAAGGAAAGGATGTTTTTCAGTTCATCAGTCAAACCAATAAGTTAAACTCTGTTTCAGACTGGTTAATCTACAAAGACAACATAAATCAGCTACTGTTCAAAAAGAGCACCAGAGTCAATTTTTATTACCCAGCAAAAACACGTCCTAGATAATTATAAAAGTATAATATTTTTTGTAATAACAGATGTGCTCGTTATTTGGCTTACAGAGGTTTTGTGACGTGGGGCTGGGACACCTGGGAAAGGACAATCGGGTCATCGTCCCTTCCTGTGTTGTGTGCCACATACATCAGGAGTACCCAGATGTAGAGGCTGAGTGTGCAGGGTTTGAACCTCCCAGTTAAAGTTCAGTGTGTTAGAATTGTGCAAGTTTGGTAAGATAAGACCATTCAATTCAATTTCAATTCAACTTTATTTGTATAGCGTCCATTCATGACAGTGTCACCTCAGGGCGCTTAAACAGACAGAAAAGTTCAGGTCAGATTCATAATAGCCTAGTTAAGGAAACCAACAGATTGGATCGAATCTTGACTTGACCCGGTCCAATCCCCCATCCTGAGCAAGCACGGAGGGGTGGCGACAGTGGGAAGGAAAACACCCTTTTGACACGGAGGAAAAACCTCCGGCAGAACCCGGCTCAGGTAGGGCGGCCACTCCGCCCTCGACCGGCTGGGGGGAAGAAGACAGAAAGAGAGACCAATAAACACTGCAACGTTATCCAGCCAGATCTGCTGAGAGAGGAGAACACAGTTAATGATGCAATACTGTCACAGGTTTCTACATGGGAGAGGAAGAGCCCAGTGCATCATGGGAAAGGAAAAGCCCAGTGCATCATGGGAGAGGAAGAGCCCAGTGCATCATGGGAAAGGAAGAGCCCAGTGCATCATGGGAGAGGAAGAGCCCAGTGCATCATGAACGTCCCGCAGCAGTCTAAACCTATAGCAGCTTAACTAAGGGAAGGCTAGCCATCCCTAACTATAAGACTTATCAAAAAGGAAGGTTTTAAGCCTGATCTTAAAGGTAGAGAGGGTGTCTGCCTGCTGACTCTGAATTGGTAACTGATTCCATAATAGGGGGGCCTGATAGCCAAACGCTCTGCCTCCCATTCTACTCTTAGAGACCCTTGGAACTACCAAAAGCAAAGATTGTATATAATATTCATTGTAAATATAATTCATGTTTTCAGTTTTGCGTTCTGTATTTGTTGCTGTTGTGTTGTGAGAATAAGCAGTTTATACCTTATATGACACTAAAACTGATAAATTGAAAAAAAAAGCAATGTTTAAATGCACTTTTAATAAATTAATTCTTGCGCAATGGTGTGCGTGTCACAACTTGCTTCTTTTTAACTTGGCTCTTTCCCACATCACCTGGAAGGCTGAACCTGGACCATTGTTGGCTCTTTCCCACATCACCTGGAAGGCTGAACCTGGACCATTGTTGGCTCTTTCCTACCTCACCTGGAAGGCTGAACCTGGACCATGGTTGGCTCTTTCCCACATCACCTGGAAGGCTGAACCTGGACCATTGTTGGCTCTTTCCCACATCACCTGGAAGGCTGAACCTGGACCATTGTTGGCTCTTTCCCACATCACCTGGAAGGCTGAACCTGGACCATTGTTGACTCTTTCCTACCTCACCTGGAAGGCTGAACCTGGACCATGGTTGGCTCTTTCCCACATCACCTGGAAGGCTGAACCTGGACCATGGTTGGCCCTTTCCTACCTCACCTGGAAGGCTGAACCTGGACCATGGTTGGCTCTTTCCTACCTCACCTGGAAGGCTGAACCTGGACCATTGTTGGCTCTTTCCTACCTCACCTGGAAGGCTGAACCTGGACCATTGTTGGCTCTTTCCCTTCTCACCTTGAAGGCTGAACCTGGACCATGGTTGGCTCTTTCCCGTCTCACCTTAAAGGCTGAACCTGGACCATGGTTGGCTCTTTCCTGTCTCACCTGAAGCCTGAACCTGGACCATGGTTGGCTCTTTCCCACATCACCTGGAAGGCTGAATCTGACCATGGTTGGGTCTTTCCCATCCCACCTGGAAGGCTGAACCTGGACCCTCACCTGGAAGGCTGAATCTGGACCATGGTTGGGTCTTTCCCATCCCACCTGGAAGGCTGAATCTGGACCCTCACCTGGAAGGCTGAATCTGGACCATGGTTGGCTCTTTCCCATCCCACCTGGAAGGCTGAACCTGGACCCTCACCTGGAAGGCTGAATCTGGACCATGGTTGGCTCTTTCCTGTCTCACCTAAAGCCTGAACCTGGGCCATGGTTGGCTCTTTCCCATCTCACCTTGAAGGCTGAACCTGGACCATGGTTGGCTCTTTCCCGTCTCACCTTGAAGGCTGAACCTGGACCATGGTTGGCTCTTTCCCGTCTCACCTTGAAGGCTGAACCTGGACCATGGTTGGCTCTTTCCTGTCTCACCTGAAGCCTGAACCTTGACCATGGTTGGCTCTTTCCCACATCACCTGGAAGGCTGAACCTGGACCATGGTTGGCTCTTTCCTGTCTCACCTGAAGCCTGAACCTTGACCATGGTTGGCTCTTTCCCACCTCACCTTGAAGGCTGAACCTGGACCATGGCTGGCTCTTTCCCGTCTCACCTTGAAGGCTGAACCTGGACCATGGTTGGCTCTTTCCCATCTCACCTTGAAGGCTGAACCTACCATGTTGGCCTTCCTCTCACCTGAAGCCTGAACCTTGACCATGGTTGGCTCTTTCCCACATCACCTGGAAGGCTGAACCTGGACCATGGTTGGCTCTTTCCCACATCACCTGGAAGGCTGAACCTGGACCATGGTTGGCTCTTTCCTGTCTCACCTGAAGCCTGAACCTTGACCATGGTTGGCTCTTTCCCACCTCACCTGGAAGGCTGAACATGGACCATGGTTGGCTTTTTCCTGTCTCACCTGAAGCCTGAACCTTGACCATGGTTGGCTCTTTCCCACCTCACCTGGAAGGCTGAACCTGGACCATGGTTGGGTCTTTCCCTTCTCACTTGGAAGGCTGAACCTGGACCATGGTTGGCCCTTTCCCACCTCACCTTGAAGGCTGAACCTGGGCCATGGTTGGCTCTTTCCCACATCACCTGGAAGGCTGAACCTGGACCATGGTTGGCTTTTTCCCACATCAACTTGAAGGCTGAACCTGGACCATGGTTGGCTCTTTCCCACATCACCTGGAAGGCTGAACCTGGACCATGGTTGGCTTTTTCCCACATCACCTTGAAGGCTGAACCGGGAATATGGTTGGCTCTTTCCCACATCACCTGGAAGGCTGAACCTGACCATGGTTGGCCCTTTTCTACCTCACCTGGAAGGCTGCACCTGGACCATGGTTGGGTCTTTCCCACCTCACCTGGAAGGCTGAACCTGGACCCTCACCTGGAAGGCTGACACTGACCATGGTTGGCTCTTTCCCACCTCACCTGGAAGGCTGAACCTCGACCATGGTTGAGCTTTCCCACCTCACCTGGAAGGCTGAACCTGGACCATTGTTGGCTCTTTCCCACCTCACCTGGAATGCTGAACCTGGACCTTGGTTTGCCCTTTTCTACCTCACCTGGAAGGCTGAACCTGGACCATGGTTGGCCCTTTTCTACCTCACCTGGAAGGCTGAACCTGGACAATGGTTGGGTCTTTCCCACATCACCTGGAAGGCTGAACCTGGACCATGGTTGGCCCTTTCCCACATCACCTGGAAGGCTGAACCTGGACCATTGTTGGCTCTTTCCCACATCACCTGTAAGGCTGAACCTGGACCATGGTTGGCCCTTTCCCACATCACCTGGAAGGCTGAACCTGGACCATGGTTGGCCCTTTCCAACATCACCTGGAAGGCTGAACCTGGACCATGGCTGGCCCTTTCCCTCTTCACCTGAAGGCTGAACCTACCATGTTGTCTCTTTCCCACCTCACTTAAGGCTGAACCTGACCATTGCTGGCTCCCCCTCTACCTTGTTGGCACTTTCCTGTGTCACCTGGAAGGCTGAACCTGGACCATAGTTGGCTCCTTCCCACCTCACCTGGAAGGCTGAACCTGGACCATGGTTGGCTCTTCCCACCTCACCTGGAAGGCTGAACCTACCATTGTTGCCTTTCCCCCTCCCTGGTGCCTGGACCATGGTTGGCTCTTTCCCACCTCACCTGGAAGGCTGAACCTGGACCATTGTTGGCTCTTCCCCTTACCTGGAAGGCTGAACCTGGACCATGGCTGGTTCTTTCCCACCTCACCTGGAAGGCTGAACCCTGGACCATTGTTGGCTCTTCCCCACCTCACCTGGAAGGCTGAACCTTGACCATGGTGGCCCCTTCCCACCTCACCTGGAAGGCTGAACCTGGACCATTGTTGGCTCTTTCCCACCTCACCGGGAAGGCTGAACCTGGACCATGGTCGGCGCTTTCCACCTCACCTGGAAGGCAACCTGCCATGTTGCCCTTTCTACCCCCCTAAGGCTAACCTCCATGTGGCCTTTTCCCCCCAGGCTAACCTACCTTCGTCCTCCCCTTCCACTTAAGCTGAACCTGGACCATGGTTGGCCCTTTCCCACATCACCTGGAAGGCTGAACCTGGACCATTGTTGGCTCTTTTCCCACCTCACCTGGAAGGCTGAACCTGACCATGGTTGGGTCTTTCCCTTCTCATTTGGAAGGCTGAACCTGGACCATGGCTGGCCCCTTTCCCACATCACCTGGAAGGCTGAACCTGGACCATTGTTGGCTCTTTTCCCACCTCACCTGAAGGCTGAACCTGGACCATTGTTGGCTCTTTTTCCCACCTCACCTGGAAGGCTGAACCTGGACCATTGTTGGCTCTTTCCCACCTCACCTGGAAGGCTGAACCTGGACCATGGTTGGGTCTTTCCCTTCTCACTTGAAGGCTGAACCTACCATGTTGGCCCTTTCCCACATCACCTGGAGGGCTGAACCTGGACCATTGTTGGCTCTTCCCCCCCTCACCTGGAAGGCTGAACCTGGACCATTGTTGGCTCTTTCCCACCTCACCTGGAAGGCTGAACCTGGACCATGGTTGGGTCTTTCCCTTCTCACTTGGAAGGCTGAACCTGGACCATGGTTGGCCCTTTCCCACATCACCTTGAAGGCTGAACCTGGACCATTGTTGGCTTTTTCCCACCTCCCTAATGCTGAACCTGGACCATGGTTGGCCCTTTCTACCTCACCTAAGGCTAACCTGGACCATGGTTGGGTCTTTCCCCTTCCCTAAGGCTAACCTGACCCTCCCTAAGGCGCACTGCCATGTTAGCTTTCCCCCCCCTAAGTAACCTACCATTTTCCTCCCCCCCCTAAGGCTAACCTGACCTGGCCCCCCCCCAGGCTAACCTACATGTTGGGTCCCCCCCCCAAGGCAACCTGACCAGGCCCTCCCCCCCCAGGCTAACCTGACCATGGCTGGCTCTTTCCCACCTCACCTAAGCTAACCTGACCATGTTGGCCCTTTCCCACCTCACCTGGAAGGCTGAACCTGGACCATGGTTGAGCTTTCCCACCTCACCTGGAAGGCTGAACCTAGACATTGTTGGCTCTTTCCCACCTCACCTGGAAGGCTGAACCTGGACCATGGTTGAGCTTTCCCACCTCACCTGGAAGGCTGAACCTGGACCATTATTGGCTCTTTCCCACCCCTCACCTGGAAGGCTGAACCTGGACCATGGTTGGCTCTTTCCCACCTCACCTGGAAGGCTGAACCTGGACCATGGTTGAGCTTTCCCACCTCACCTGGAAGGCTGAACCTTGACCATGGTTGGCTCTTTCCCACCTCACTTGGCAGGCTGAACCTGGACCATGGTTGGCTCTTTCCCACCTCACCTGGAAGGCTGAACCTGGACCATTGTTGGCTCTTTCCCACCTCACCTGGAAGGCTGAACCTGGACCATGGTTGGCTCTTTCCCACCTCACCTGGAAGGCTGAACTTGGACCATTGTTGGCTCTTTCCCACCTCACCTGGAAGGCTGAACCTGGACCATTGTTGGCTCTTTCCCACCTCACCTGGAAGGCTGAACCTGGACCATGGTTGGCTGTTTCCCACCTCACCTGGAAGGCTGAACCTGGACCATGGTTGGCTCTTTCCCACCTCACCTGGAAGGCTGAACCTGGACCATTGTTGGCTCTTTCCCACATCACCTGGAAGGCTGAACCTGGACCATTGTTGGCTCTTTCCCACCTCACCTGGAAGGCTGAACCTTGACCATGGTTGGCTCTTTCCCACATCACCGGGAAGGCTGAACCTGGACAATGGTCGAGCTTTCCCACCTCACCTGGAAGGCTGAACCTGGACCATGGTTGGCCCTTTTCTACCTCACCTGGAAGGCTGAACCTGGACCATGGTTGGCCCTTTTCTACCTCACCTGGAAGGCTGAACCTGGACCATGGTTGGGCTTTCCCTTCTCACTTAAGGCTGAACCTGGACCATGGTTGGCTCTTTCCCACCTCACCTGGAAGGCTGAACCTGGACCATTGTTGGCTCTTTCCCACCTCACCTGGAAGGCTGAACCTGGACCATGGTTGGCTCTTTCCCACCTCACCTGGAAGGCTAACCTGGACCATTGTTGGCTCTTTCCCACCTCACCTGGAAGGCTGAACCTGGACCATGGTTGGCTCTTTCCCACCTCACCTGGAAGGCTGAACCTGGACCATTGTTGGCTCTTTCCCACCTCACCTGGAAGGCTGAACCTGGACCATGGTTGGCTCTTTCCCACCTCACCTGGAAGGCTGAACCTGACCATTGTTGGCTCTTTCCCACATCACCTGGAAGGCTGAACCTTGACCATGGTTGGCCCTTTTCTACCTCACCTGGAAGGCTGAACCTGGACCATTGTTGGCTCTTTCCCACATCACCGGGAAGGCTGAACCTGGACCATGGTTGAGCTTTCCCACCTCACCTGGAAGGCTGAACCTGGACCATGGTTGGCCCTTTTCTACCTCACCTGGAAGGCTGAACCTGGACCATGGTTGGCCCTTTTCTACCTCACCTGGAAGGCTGAACCTGGACCATGGTTGGGTCTTTCCCTTCTCACTTGGAAGGCTGAACCTGGACCATGGTTGGCCCTTTCCCACATCACCTGGAAGGCTGAACCTGGACCATTGTTGGCTCTTTCCCACCTCACCTGGAAGGCTGAACCTGGACCATGGTTGGGTCTTTCCCTTCTCATTTGGAAGGCTGAACCTGGACCATGGTTGGCCCTTTCCCACATCACCTGGAAGGCTGAACCTGGACCATTGTTGGCTCTTTCCCACCTCACCTGGAAGGCTGAACCTGGACCATTGTTGGCTCTTTCCCACCTCACCTGGAAGGCTGAACCTGGACCATTGTTGGCTCTTTCCCACCTCACCTGGAAGGCTGAACCTGGACCATGGTTGGGTCTTTCCCTTCTCACTTGGAAGGCTGAACCTGGACCATGGTTGGCCCTTTCCCACATCACCTGGAGGGCTGAACCTGGACCATTGTTGGCTCTTTCCCACCTCACCTGGAAGGCTGAACCTGGACCATTGTTGGCTCTTTCCCACCTCACCTGGAAGGCTGAACCTGGACCATGGTTGGGTCTTTCCCTTCTCACTTGGAAGGCTGAACCTGGACCATGGTTGGCCCTTTCCCACATCACCTTGAAGGCTGAACCTGGACCATTGTTGGCTTTTTCCCACCTCACCTGGAATGCTGAACCTGGACCATGGTTGGCCCTTTTCTACCTCACCTGGAAGGCTGAACCTGGACCATGGTTGGGTCTTTCCCACTTCACCTGGAAGGCTGAACCTGGACCCTCACCTGGAAGGCTGACACTGGACCATGGTTGAGCTTTCCCACCTCACCTGGAAGGCTGAACCTGGACCATTGTTGGCTCTTTCCCACCTCACCTGGAAGGCTGAACCTGGACCATGGTTGGCCCTTTTCTACCTCACCTGGAAGGCTGAACCTGGACAATGGTTGGGTCTTTCCCACCTCACCTGGAAGGCTGAACCTGGACCATGGTTGGCCCTTTCCCACCTCACCTGGAAGGCTGAACCTGGACCATGGTTGGCTCTTTCCCACCTCACCTGGAAGGCTGAACCTTGACCATGGTTGGCCCTTTCCCACCTCACCTGGAAGGCTGAACCTGGACCATGGTTGAGCTTTCCCACCTCACCTGGAAGGCTTAACCTAGACTATTGTTGGCTCTTTCCCACCTCACCTGGAAGGCTGAACCTGGACCATGGTTGAGCTTTCCCACCTCACCTGGAAGGCTGAACCTGGACCATTATTGGCTCTTTCCCACCTCACCTGGAAGGCTGAACCTGGACCATGGTTGGCTCTTTCCCCACCTCACCTGGAAGGCTGAACCTGGACCATGGTTGAGCTTCCCACCTCACCTGGAAGGCTGAACCTTGACCATGGTTGGCTCTTTCCCACCTCACTTGGCAGGCTGAACCTGGACCATGGTTGGCTCTTTCCCACCTCACCTGGAAGGCTGAACCTGGACCATTGTTGGCTCTTTCCCACCTCACCTGGAAGGCTGAACCTGGACCATGGTTGGCTCTTTCCCACCTCACCTGGAAGGCTGAACTTGGACCATTGTTGGCTCTTTCCCACCTCACCTGGAAGGCTGAACCTGGACCATTGTTGGCTCTTTCCCACCTCACCTGGAAGGCTGAACCTGGACCATGGTTGGCTCTTTCCCACCTCACCTGGAAGGCTGAACCTGGACCATGGTTGGCTCTTTCCCACCTCACCTGGAAGGCTGAACCTGGACCATTGTTGGCTCTTTCCCACATCACCTGGAAGGCTGAACCTGGACCATTGTTGGCTCTTTCCCACCTCACCTGGAAGGCTGAACCTTGACCATGGTTGGCTCTTTCCCACATCACCGGGAAGGCTGAACCTGGACAATGGTTGAGCTTTCCCACCTCACCTGGAAGGCTGAACCTGGACCATGGTTGGCCCTTTTCTACCTCACCTGGAAGGCTGAACCTGGACCATGGTTGGCCCTTTTCTACCTCACCTGGAAGGCTGAACCTGGACCATGGTTGGGTCTTTCCCTTCTCACTTGGAAGGCTGAACCTGGACCATGGTTGGCCCTTTCCCACATCACCTGGAAGGCTGAACCTGGACCATTGTTGGCTCTTTCCCACCTCACCTGGAAGGCTGAACCTGGACCATGGTTGGGTCTTTCCCTTCTCATTTGGAAGGCTGAACCTGGACCATGGTTGGCTCTTTCCCACCTCACCTGGAAGGCTGAACCTGGACCATTGTTGGCTCTTTCCCACCTCACCTGGAAGGCTGAACCTGGACCATGGTTGGCTCTTTCCCACCTCACCTGGAAGGCTGAACCTGGACCATTGTTGGCTCTTTCCCACCTCACCTGGAAGGCTGAACCTGACCATGGTTGGCTCTTTCCCACCTCACCTGGAAGGCTGAACCTGGACCATGGTTGAGCTTTCCCACCTCACCTGGAAGGCTGAACCTTGACCATGGTTGGCTCTTTCCCCACCTCACTTGGCAGGCTGAACCTGGACCATGGTTGGCTCTTTCCCACCTCACCTGGAAGGCTGAACTTGGACCATTGTTGGCTCTTTCCCCACCTCACCTGGAAGGCTGAACCTGGACCATTGTTGGCTCTTTCCCACCTCACCTGGAAGGCTGAACCTGGACCATGGTTGGCTGTTTCCCACCTCACCTGGAAGGCTGAACCTGGACCATGGTTGGCTCTTTCCCACCTCACCTGGAAGGCTGAACCTGGACCATTGTTGGCTCTTTCCCACATCACCTGGAAGGCTAACCTGGACCATTGTTGGCTCTTTCCCACCTCACCTGGAAGGCTAACCTTGACCATGGTTGGCTCTTTCCCACATCACCGGGAAGGCTGAACCTGGACAATGGTTGAGCTTTCCCACCTCACCTGGAAGGCGAACCTGGACCATGGTTGGCCCTTTTCTACCTCACCTGGAAGGCTAACCTGGACCATGGTTGGCCCTTTTCTACCTCACCTGGAAGGCTGAACCTGGACCATGGTTGGGTCTTTCCCTTCCTCACTTGGAAGGCTGAACCTGGACCATGGTTGGCCCTTTCCCACATCACCTGGAAGGCTGAACCTGGACCATTGTTGGCTCTTTCCCACATCACCTGGAAGGCTGAACCTTGACCATGGTTGGCCCTTTTCTACCTCACCTGGAAGGCTGAACCTGGACCATTGTCTCTTTCCCACCTCACCTGGAAGGCTGAACCTTGACCATGGTTGAGCTTTCCCACCTCACCTGGAAGGCTGAACCTGGACCATTGTTGGCTCTTTCCCACCTCACCTGGAAGGCTGAACCTTGACCATGGTTGGCTCTTTCCCACCTCACCTGGAAGGCTGAACCTGGACCATGGTTGGCTCTTTCCCACCTCACCTGGAAGGCTGAACCTGACCATTGTTGGCTCTTTCCCACCTCACCTGGAAGGCTGAACCTGGACCATGGTTGGCTCTTTCCCACCTCACCTGGAAGGCTGAACCTGGACCATGGTTGGCCCTTTTCTACCTCACCTGGAAGGCTGAACCTGGACCATGGTTGGGTCTTTCCCACTTCACCTGGAAGGCTGAACCTGGACCCTCACCTGGAAGGCTGACACTGGACCATGGTTGAGCTTTCCCACCTCACCTGGAAGGCTGAACCTGGACCATTGTTGGCTCTTTCCCACCTCACCTGGAAGGCTGAACCTGGACCATGGTTGGCCCTTTTCTACCTCACCTGGAAGGCTGAACCTGGACAATGGTTGGGTCTTTCCCACCTCACCTGGAAGGCTGAACCTGGACCATGGTTTGCCCTTTCCCACCTCACCTGGAAGGCTGAACCTGGACCATGGTTGGCTCTTTCCCACCTCACCTGGAAGGCTGAACCTTGACCATGGTTGGCCCTTTTCTACATCACCTGGAAGGCTGAACCTGGACCATGGTTGAGCTTTCCCACCTCACCTGGAAGGCTGAACCTGGACCATGGTTGGGTCTTTCCCACTTCACCTGGAAGGCTGAACCTGGACCCTCACCTGGAAGGCTGACACTGGACCATGGTTGAGCTTTCCCACCTCACCTGGAAGGCTGAACCTGGACCATTGTTGGCTCTTTCCCACCTCACCTGGAATGCTGAACCTGGACCTTGGTTTGCCCTTTTCTACCTCACCTGGAAGGCTGAACCTGGACCATTGTTTGCTCTTTCCCACCTCACCTGGAATGCTGAACCTGGACCTTTGCTGCTCTTTCCCACCTCACCTGGAAGGCTGAACCTGGACCATGGTTGGCATCTGTCTTCGCAGGTCGCTCTACTGTCCGCACAGGAATCCAGTACCAGCCACTGCTTTCATTTCTTCCATGCAGGGTGCAGGGTCAACAATGAATAGAGAGCACAAACATAGCGTACTGTTTGAGTAATTAACATCTAATCTTTTTGAAAAATGGAAAAAAAATTAGAAATTGTGTGACTACTGTTTATTTAAAATTTAGTCTCTAGCAAATGTAGGTCCATACATTATTGCCAAGTGGTGCCAAAAAGTTTTCAGCTGGGTAAAGTGTTTGGAATCGTGCATATCATTATGGAGATGAAAACTTGCATAAAAACATCACCCTTTGGTGGTTTAATGGGTGGAATCTTTTAAAAGCAGCTGAAGACGTTTTTATTCAGGAAAGCTTTTGGCTGATTTGATTGTGATTGACTGGGTTTGATTTTTATTTTATTATGTTTTTATTTTACCTTTCTTTTTAATATGTCATTTTGTTGTACCATTCATTTCTCATTTCATGTACAGCACTTTGTGATTTTTATCTGTGAAAAGTGCTTTATAGACTCCTAGTTACTATCAACTAACTAGACTGTAGTATTGCTGGTCCTGTATTCAAAATATGATCATGATAAGACTTTGTGTTGTGTTAATATGTGTAATAGTTCAGTGGCTGAGTGAAAGGATTGTGCACTTGCGGATAAAAGCGCCATTTTTTGCATGATGGGTCCTTGGAGTCAGTTGTTGATTTTTAGCCTAGGAGCCCTCGTCAAACATCCATTTTAAATATCCAACTGCAAGACTCTCAAAATCAATGAAATATGTGAAAATCCGCCTAATATTTTTCAGACTATATACACCATAAAATGATCAGATTACTTCTAAATGTGATAAAACTGACTTATTTTGACATTATTAAAGTCACAGAACATGAAGAATCATCAGTAACACTTTTATTGCAATGAACAATACAAATGAATATGCATCATAGTCTGAAACATGTTATTGAGCTATGCCTTCTTTCTAGTTGTCACAACTGCATTTGCAGAGTGGGGAGCAGTCCAAATTTGCATTGCTGCATTTGCACATGCTACAGTCACCTTTACAAGCACATCTGATCAGCTCTCTGCAAGCTCTGGAAATCTCAGGAATGGTCAGCCAAACTGGCACCCATGACCGTTCTTCCTTGGACCATCCACAGTTCTTTGGAGAAGAAATCACTTGGTGGCTTTGCGTGCTGGTGGCCCAGATGCCTGCTTGGTAGACTGCCCGTTTCACATGCTGGAGGAGTGCATCCTGGGTGGGAGGTAGTATCTCCATTATTTGATTTTCTTCACAGAATAGTTTTCTTTTTTTTGTTGATGGAGTGTAAAGGACTGGATTTGTCGTACGGGATGACTGTCAGTATTTCAAGCTCCTGGAAGTGCTGGCAGGCAACATCTAGTTGCTGGAAGGGATGCTTTGCCAGATCGCTGAATGTTGCTGTTGCAGCATCATAGGCTTATCCTGACTTGCTCCTGCATATCCATCTTGGAATCAACCGTTGGAGTAGTTTTGGGAAGGGGCGAAAATGCTGGTTAGCTGATTGGACAAGGCATCTGTCTATCACCGCCTGTTAGTGATAGACGGGCCAAATCAACCAATCAGATCAACGAAGCATACGACCTACTATCAAAGCGACGATGAAAACATAAGCAAAAAACATCTTTTCCTTTGAGAAAAGCCTCCAGAGCAATGTTTTGCTCTGCTTTCAGAGAAATACTCTGTAATTCCGATAAAACTTGAGCGATAGCCACGCTGAAGCTAGTTTTGTCCGCTGAAGCCGCCATGTTGTTTAGACTGAACTGTCACTTTTCGTTGCGTCACACCTCAACCCGCCTCAAAGCCAACGCTGATTGGAGGTTCGTTTGGTGAACTGCTCCAAATTCTCTTCAATGGATAATAGCCAGACTGATCTGCGAGTGAAAACCTGAAGCTTTGGGCTTGCCAGGCCCAAAAAACTGACTTCTTACCCTTTCCATTAAAAGGAAGATGTTGTGTCACAACCAGAATATGCATGAAACATTGGCAGGGCTCAGAATTTCGGTTCTCCCAGGCTTTTCTCATACTGTTGATGTGATAATATCTGTATTTTCTGCGCATTCCGAAAGCCACTCAGATGTCAGTCAAAGGTTGAAGTATCACTAATCATAGAACAAGTCAGCAAGGATGATAATGGCATCAGTGTCCACAGTGCGTATGAGTACAGTTTTTGCTCCATGCTCCAGTGCATGTTGTACATTGATCATTATCCTTATGTCTGCCAGTGCTTCAAGTATTTCTACATACAGAAGAAAATTCCGCTCTCTGTCTCCCAAAAACGCAGATCTCTGTGCAAGCATTAGCTGTCTAATATATTGGCCTAGTTAGCTAGCTAATTTAGCTGTCCCGTTCTGTGTAGCAACATACAAATCATTGTTTATTACAATTATTGTATGTTACTTGGTTTGTGTAATCTTGTACACCTGGATGCAGATCTGTGAGAGGATCATCTGCATTCTGATTCTGTTCATACCACTCCTGGCATCAGCTAGGCTTATTTTATAAGAAAAACTTAATGCTTAAATCATAAAAATTTTTTTTTAGAAATCCGCCTATCTTGTGCAGTACTTAATGGAGGATGTACAGCTACCAAGGGTCTGATACTCTATTTTACACATCTCTTTTGGAGGTTAAATGAATTAGTCGTCAAATTCAAAACCAGATTCAACTTTTGAATGTAAAAAAATTATATCACTCATATTATTCTTATGACTCGAGAATTTTTTAAAATTATTATTACAGCATTAATAAAAAAACTTTGTGTTCTATTTGGATATTTCAAATATCTGTGTTGGGCTCCAAGGCTAAAATCCTTCCTTATGTCTTAAGGGAAGCCTCATACAAAATTGGTGCTTTTATCCGCAAGTGCACAATCCACTGAAAAACCTGCGCTAAGCCTCTGGACTATAAGAGAGGAAGAGTAATGTAATACAAGACAGAATTTTTTCTTTGGTTGTTACTTCCTGACAGCAGAAATAGTAAAAACAACAACATTGTACAAACCCTGACTTATTCGTAAATAATGATAACATTCTAAAATGATTAATGAATGAGTGTTTTCTCCTACAACTATGTTGTCCAGACCTGAAATATGGCAACACCACAGCATACATTCAAAAGGGACAGCAAGGACGTAACTTTTGAACAGACCCTGAATTCTTCCGGTTCCTCGTGTTCCCATGTGCTGGACAGCTGTGTAGCCACAGTCCTTCCCCACAAAGCAGTCTGTCCGACATCCAGTTTCCCTGGTTTCCTCTTGCATGTTGTCACAAAAAAGCCCTCTCTCTCTCTCTCTCTCTCTCTCATGGTTAGATGATGCCTTTTGTCAAAACATAACAGTAAAAACGACTTGTCAAACAAATCTAGCACTGGCACAATGTCAGTGAATTTCTTTACTCTTACTGTATGGAGTACACTACATTGGCATTTCTCTGTTATGCAAGTTTATGTTTCAACTCTTATACAAATTACAAAACCATATCTCCACGTGTTGTTGTTGAACATGGTAATCAGTATGATTATATGCGTGTACAATTCTCCTAAATTCGAGTTAAATCATAATGTAAACCCTTTTATCTATCTGAAAACACTTTGTGACAGAGCTGAACCAAACACAATGTTGGTGATTAAAGAATACAACTAGCTGCTTCCATTATGCAAGAGTGAAATAATCTAAACATGCAGTATAACAGTGAAATACCAACATTTTACAGTGATGGGTACTCTTGCTTCTCATACTTCCTTCATACAGCCATATTATTCTGATCATTATGTTGCAGTTACTCCCTCATCAGGACCACAGCCATTCATAGATGCAGTACTCTGAGGTCCACCACAAGTTCAGACCCACTAATTGAAAGAGACCAAATGAAGTCAAATTTATGTTTGACAGACATCATGTCCTCTTTTCTCATCTCTTACTTTTGCCTTCCTGTTTCCTCCCCTCTCCCCTGCCACACTTTATCAGAAGAATTTATAAAATAATATTGACAGATGCCACAATAAAATCATCTCAACCTGCTCAGTTTATCTACTCAGACCTGCTTCTTTCTGCATCGCTCATCTTATTGTTCCTCATCTTTCTGCATCGTTCCGCATCGTCCCTAATCTTTCCGCATCGCCCCTCATCTTTCTGCACCTGTTCCGCATCGTCCTCCTCTTTCCGCATCGTCCCTCATCTTTCCGTATCCCTCCGCATCACTCCGCATCGCCCCCCATCTTTCTGCATCGTTCCGCATCATCCCGCATCGTCCCTCATCTTCTGCATCGCTCCGCATCGCCTCATGTTTCTGCATCGCTCCGCATCCTCCTCATCTTTCTGCATCGCCCCGCATCACTCCTCATCTTTCTGCATCTCTCTGCATCGTCCTCATCTTTCTGCATCGCTCAGCATCGCCCCTCATCTTTCTTAACGCCCTCATCGCTCCGCACGTCCTCATCTTCTGCACCTTCCTGCATCTCCCCTCATCGTTCCGCATCGCCCCTCATCTTTCTCCGCATCGCCCTCATCTTCTGCATCGTTCTGCACGTCCTCATCTTTCAAATCGCCCCTCATCTTTCTGCATCGCTCACGCTCCTCACCCTCTTATCGTTCACGCTCATCGTTCGTATCGTCTTCACACTGCTTCCTCATCTTTCTGCATCACTCTCTCATCGTTCTGCATCGTCCTCATCTTTCTGCATCTTTCCGCACGTCCCTCATCTTTCTGCATCGCCTCACATCTGCTCCTCATCTTTCTGCATCGCTCCGCATCTCCCCTCACCTCCCTGCATCTTTCTGCATCGCCCCTCATCTTTCTGCATCGCCCCTCATCTTTCTGCATCGCCCCTCATCTTTCTGCATTGTCCTAATCTTTCTGCATCGTCCCTCATCTTTCTGCATTGTTCCGCATCGTCCCTCATCTTTCTGCATCGTCCCTCATCTTTCTGCATCGTCACCTCCGCACGTCCTCATCTTTCTGCATCGTCCGCATCTTTCCGCATCGTCCCCATCGTTCCGCACGTCCCTCATCTTTCTGCATCGTTCCGCATCGTTCCGCATCGTCCCTCATCTTTCTGCATCGTTCCGCATCGTTCCTCATCTTTCTGCATCGTTCCGCATCGTCCCTCATCTTTCTGCATCGTTCCGCATCGTTCCGCATCGTCCCTCATCTTTCTGCATCGTCCCTCATCTTTCTGCATCGTCCCTCATCTTTCTGCATCGTTCCTCATCTTTCTGCATTGTTCCGCATCGTCCCTCATCTTTCTGCATCGTCCCTCATCTTTCTGCATCGTTCCGCATCGTCCCTCATCTTTCTAAATCGTCCCTCATCTTCTCTACCGCCATCGCTCCGCATCGCTCCGCATCGCCCCTCATCTTTCTGCATCGCCCTCATCTTTCTGCACCGCCCCTGACCTTTCTGCATTGTTCCGCATCGCCCCTCATCTTTCTGCATCGTCCCTCATCTTCTGCATCGTCCTCATCTTTCTGCATCGCCCCTCATCTTCTGCACGTGCCTCATCTTTCTGCATCCGCATCCCCTCATCTTTCTGCATCGCCCTCATCTTTCTGCAGCACCCTCATCTTTCCGCATCGCCCCCTCATCCTTCTGCATCAGCCCCTCATCTTTCTGCATCGCTCCTGCATCGCCCTCATCTTCCTGCATCGTCCCTCATCTTTCTGCATCGCTCCGCACGTCCCTCATCTTTCTGCATCGTCCCCATCTCTCAACATCGTCCCGCATCGTTCTTCTGCACCGCCCCTCATCTTTCTGCATCGTCCCGCACCTCCCGCATCGCCCTCATCTTTCTGCATCGTTCCCATCGTTTCTCATCTTTCTGCATCGTTCCGCAGACGTCCCTCATCTTCCTGCATCTTTCCGCATCGTTCCGCATCGTCCCTCATCTTTCTGCATCGTCCCACATCTTTCTGCATCGTCACCCCTCATCTTTCTGCATCGTTCCTCATCTTCTGCATTGTCCCCCATCGTCCTCATCTTTCTGCATCGTCCACATCTTTCTGCATCGCTCCATATCGTCCCTCATCTTTCTAAATCGCCCCTCATCTTCTGCATCGTCCGCATCGTTCCGCATCGTCCCTCATCTTTCTGCATCGTCTCCTCATCTTTCCGCATCGTCCTCATCTTTCTGCATCGTTCCGCATCGTCCCTCATCTTTCTGCATCGTCCCACATCGTCTGCATCGCCCTCATCTTTCTGCATCGTCCCTCATCTTTCTGCATCGTCCCTCATCTTTCCATCATTCCGCATCGTTCTCATCTTCCCGCATCGTCCCTCATCTTTCTGCATCGTTCCGCATCGTCCCTCATCTTTCTGCATCGTCTCTCATCTTTCTGCATCGCTCCGCATCGTTTCATCATCCCTCCACATCTTTCTGCATCGTTCCGCATCATCCCTCATCTTCCTGCATCGTTCCGCATCGTTCCGCATAGTCCCTCATCTTTCTGCATCATTCCTCATCTTTCTGCATCGTCCCTCATCTTTCTGCATCGTTCCTTTTCTGCATCGTCCTCATCTTTCTGCATCGTTCCTCATCTTTCTGCATCGTTCCGCATCGTCCCTCATCTTTCTGCATCGTTCCACATCTTTCTGCATCGTTCCGCATCATCCCTCATCTTTCTGCATCGTTCCGCATCGTCCCTCATCTTTCTGCATCGTTCCGCATCGTTCCGCATCGTCCCTCATCTTTCTGCATCGTTCCGCATCGTCCCTCATCTTTCTGCATCGTTCCTCATCTTCCGCCATCGTCCCTCATCTTTCTGCATCGCTCTGCATCGTCCTCTTTCTGCATCGCTCCCACATCGTCTCCTCATCTTTCTCATCTTTCCTATCGTTCCGCATCGTCCCTCATCTTTCTGCATCGCGCCGCACGTCCCCATCTTCCTGCATCGTTCTACATCTTTCCGCATCGTTCCGCATCATCCCTCATCTTTCTGCATCGTTCCGCATCGTCCCTCATCTTTCTGCATCGTTCCGCATCGTTCCGCATCGTCCCTCATCTTTCTGCATCGTTCCGCATCGTCCCTCATCTTTCTGCATCGTTCCGCATCGTCCCCCATCGTCCCTCATCTTTCTGCATCGTTCTGCATCGTTCCGCATCGTCCCACATCGTCCCTCATCTTTCTGCATCGTTCCGCATCGTTCCGCATCATCCCTCATCTTTCTGCATCGTTCCGTATCGTCCCACATCTTTCTGCATCGTTCCGCATCGTTCTGCATCGTTCCGCATCATCCCTCATCTTCCTGCATCGTCATCACCCACTCATCTTTCTGCATCGTATACTATCCGCATCGTTCTCATCTTTCCGCATCGTTCCGCATCGTCCCTCATCTTTCTGCATCGTTCCGCATCGTTCCGCATCGTCCCTCATCTTTCGGCATCGTCCCTAATCTTTCTGCATCGTTCCGCATCGTTCTGCATCGTTCCGCATCGTTCCGCATCGTCCCTCATCTTTCTGCATTGTTCCGCATCGTCCACATCTTTCTGCATCGTCAAACACCCCCACTTATCCCCACCACATCACCCCTCATCTTTTATCCTCCATCCCCACACCCCCCTCATCTTTCCTATCTTCCCATCTTCCCATCACCCCTCATCTTCTCATCCCCCCACCCCCACATATTTTCATCTCCCACTCCCACCCCCATCTTCTCACTTCCCATGGGGCCCCCCCACTTTTCTATCTTCATCCCCCCACCCCCTCATCTTCTCATCTTCATCTTCCATCTCCCATACTACCCCTCATCTTTCTCATCACTTCCATCTTCCCATCCCCCTCATCTTTCTACTTTATTTTATTTTTATTTCTCATCGTTCTGCATCGTTCCGCATCGTCCCTCATCTTTCTGCATCGATTCTGCATCGCTCCCGCATCGTTCTGCATCGTTCCGCATCGCTCCCTCATCTTTCTGCATTGTTCCGCATCGTTCCGCATCGTCCCTCATCTTTCGCATCGTCCCTAATCCTGCATCGTCCCGCATCGTTCTGCATCTCCCGCATCTTCTGCATCGTCCCTCATCTTTCTGCATTGTTCCCATCGTTCCGCATCGTCCCTCATCTTTCTGCATCGTTACGCATCGTCCTCATCTTTCTGCATCGTTCCTCATCTTCCCAACGTTTCTCATCATTCTGCATCATCACCTCATCTTTCTGCATCGTTCCGCATCGTCCCTCATCTTTCTGCATCGTCCATCTTCTGCATCGTCCCTCATCTTTCTGCATCGTTCCGCATCGTCCCTCATCTTTCTGCATCGTCCCTCATCTTTCTGCATCGTTCCGCATCGTCCCTCATCTTTCTGCATCGTCCCTCATCTTAATATCTTTATCCCCCTCATCTTTTTATAACATCATTTATTTTCTGCATCGTTCCTCATCTTTCTGCATCGTTCACCCTCATCTTTTACTTCCCATCCCCCTCATCTTTCTATCTTCCTCATCTTCTCACTTCCCATCCCCCTCATCTTTCATCACCATACTTTTTATTTTTTTTATTTCGCATCGTCCCTCATCTTTCTGCATCGTTCCATCATCTTTCTGCATCGTTCCGCATCGTCCCTCATCTTTCTGCATCGTTCCCTCATCTTTCTGCATCGTTCCGCATCGTCCTCATCTTTCTGCATCGCCCCTGCATCGTTCCTCATCTTTCTGCATCCATCTTTCTGCATCGCCCTTATGCATCATCCCTCATCTTTCTGCATCGTTCCGCATCGTTCCGCATCGTCCCTCATCTTTCTGCATCGTTCCGCATCGTCCCTCATCTTTCTGCATCGTTCCGCATCGTCCCTCATCTTTCCGCATCGTTCCGCATCGTCCCTCATCTTTCTGCATCGTTCCGCAGCGCTCCCTCATCTTTCTGCATCGCTCCCCATCGCCCCCCTCATCTTTCTGCATCGCTCCCCATCGCTTCTCATCTTTCTGCATCGCTCCGCATCGCTCCGCAGCGCCCTCATCTTTCTGCATCGCTCCCCATCGCTCCTCATCTTTCTGCATCGTTCTCGCATCGTCCCTCATCTTTCTGCATCGTTCTGCATCGTCCCTCATCTTTCTGCATCGTTCCGCATCGTTCCGCATCGTCCCTAATCTTTCTGCATCGTCCCTCATCTTTCTGCATCGTTCCTCATCTTTCTGCATTGTTCCGCATCATCCCTCATCTTTCTGCATCGTCCCTCATCTTTCTGCATTGTTCCGCATCGTCCCTCATCTTTCTGCATCGTGCCTCATCTTTCTACCGCATCAGTCCTCATCTTTCTGCATCGTCCCTCATCTTTCTGCATCGTTCCGCATCGTCCCTCATCTTTCTGCATCGTCCCTCATCTTTCTGCATCGCTCCGCATCATCCCTCATCTTTCTGCATCGTCCCTCATCTTTCTGCATCGCTCCGCATCGCCCCTCATCTTTCTGCATTGTCCCTCATCTTTCTGCATTGTTCCGCATCGTCCCTCATCTTTCTGCATCGTTCCTCATCTTTTTGCATCGTTCCGCATCGTCCCTCATCTTTCTGCATCGTTCCTCATCTTTCTGCATCGTTCCGCATCGTCCCTCATCTTTCTGCATCGTTCCACATCTTTCTGCATCGTTATGAATCATCCCTCATCTTTCTGCATCGTTCTGCATCGTTCCGCATCGTCCCTCATCTTTCTGCATCGTTCCGCATCGTCCCTCATCTTTCTGCATCGTTCCACATCTTTCTGCATCGTTCCACATCTTTCTGCATCGTTACGCATCGTTCCGCATCGTCCCTCATCTTTCTGCATCGTTCCGCATCGTCCCCCATCTTTCTGCATCGTTCCGCATCATTCCGCATCATCTCTCATCTTTCTGCATCGTTCCTCATCTTTCTGCATCATTCCGTATTGTTCCTCATCTTTCTGCATCGTTCCGCATCGTCCCTCATCTTTCTGCATCGTCCCTCATCTTTCTGCATCGTTCCGCATCGTCCCCCATCGTCCCTCATCTTTCCGCATCGTCCCCCATCGTCCCTCATCTTTCCGCATCGTTCCGCATCGTCCCTCATCTTTCTGCATCGTTCCGCATCGTCCCCCATCGTCCCTCATCTTTCCGCATCGTTCCGCATCGTCCCTCATCTTTCTGCATCGTTACGCATCGTCCCTCATCTTTCTGCATCGTTCCGCATCGTTCCGCATCGTCCCTCATCTTTCTGCATCGTTTCATCGCCCCCATCGTCCCTCATCTTCTCCGCATCGTTCCACATCGTCTCCCTCATCTTTCTGCATCGCTCCGCACCGCCCCCATCGCCCCCTCATCTTTCTGCATCGTTCTGCATCGTTCCGCATCGTCCCTCATCTTTCTGCATTGTTCCGCATCGTTCTGCATCGTTCCGCATCGTCCCTCATCTTTCTGCATCGTTCCGCATCGTTCCACATCGTCCCTCATCTTTCTGCATCGTTCCGAATCGTTCCGCATCGTCCCTCATCTTTCTGCATCGTTCCGTATTGTTCCACATCTTTCTGCATCGTTCCGCATCGTTCTGCATCGTTCCGCATCGTCCCTCATCTTTCTGCATCGTCCCTAATCTTTCTGCATCGTTCCGCATCGTTCTGCATCGTTGCGCATCGTCCCTCATCTTTCTGCATTGTTCCGCATCGTTCCGCATCGTCCCCCATCGTACCTCATCTTTCCGCATCATTCCGCATCATCCCTCATCTTTCTGCATCGTTACGCATCGTCCCTCATCTATCTGCATCGTTCCGCATCGTCCCTCATCTTTCTGCATCGTTCCGCATCGTTCCGCATCGTCCCTCATCTTTCTGCATCGTTCTGCATCGTTCCACATCGTTCCTCATCTTTCTGCATCGTTCCGCATCGTCCCCCATCGTCCCTCACTTTCTGCATCGTTCCACATCGTCCCTCATCGTTCTGCATCGTTCTGCATCGTCCCTCATCTTTCTGCATCGTCCCTCATCTTTCTGCATCGTTCCACATCGTCCCTCATCTTTCTGCATCGTTCCGCATCGTCCCTCATCTTTCTGCATCGTTCCACATCGTCCCTCATCTTTCTGCATCGTTCCGTATCGTCCCTCATCTTTCTGCATCGTCCCTCATCTTTCTGCATCGTTCCACATCGTCCCTCATCTTTCTGCATCATTCCACATTGTCCCTCATCGTTCTGCATCGTTCCGCATTGTCCCTCATCTTTCTGCATTGTCCCTCATCTTTCTCCATCGTTCCACATCGTCCCTCATCGCTCTGCATCGCTCCGCACCGTCCCTCATCGTTCCGCATCGTCCCTCATCTTTCTGCATCGTTCCGCACGTCCCTCACCTTTCTGAATCGTCCCTCATCTTTCTGCATCGCTCCGCATCGTCCCTCATCGTTCTGCATCGTTCCGCATTGTCCCTCATCGTTCCGCATCGCCCCTCATCTCCCCCTTCTGCATCGTCCCGCATCATTCCGCATCGCCCCTCATCGCTCTGCATCGTTCCGCATCGTCCCTCATCGCTCCGCATCGCCCCCTCATCTTTCTGCATCGCTCCGCATCGTCCCTCATTGTTCCGCATCGTCCCTCATCTTTCTGCATCGTTCCCGCATCGTCCCTCATCGTTCCTGCACGTCTCCGCATCGTCCCCCATCGCTCCGCATCGTCCCTCATCTTTCTGAATCGTTCCGCATCGTCCCTCATCGTTCCGCATCGTCCCTCATCTTTCTGCATCGTTCCGCATCGTCCCTCATCTTTCTGCATCGTTCCGCATCGTTCCTCATCTTTCTGCATCGTTCCGCATCGTCCCCCATCTTTCTGCATCGTTCCGCATCGTCCCTCATCTTTCTGCATCGTTCCGCATCGTTCCGCATCGTCCCTCATCTTTCTGCATCGTCCCCCATCTTTCTGCATCGTTCCGCATCGTCCCTCATCGTTCCGCATCGTTCCGCATCGTCCCTCATCGTTCCGCATCGTCCCCCATCTTTCTGCATCGTTCCGCATCATTCCGCATCATCTCTCATCTTTCTGCATCGTTCCTCATCTTTCTGCATCGTTCCGCATCGTTCCTCATCTTTCTGCATCATTCCGTATTGTTCCTCATCTTTCTGCATCGTTCTGCATCGTTCCGCATCGTCCCTCATCTTTCTGCATCGTTCCATATTGTTCCTCATCATCCCTCATCGTTCCGCATCGTCCCTCATCGTTCTGCATCGTTCCGCATCGTCCCTCATCTTTCTGCATCGTTCCGCATCGTCCCTCATCTTTCTGCATCGTTCCATATTGTTCCTCATCATCCCTCATCGTTCCGCATCGTCCCTCATCGTTCTGCATCGTTCCGCATCGTTCCTCATCTTTCTGCATCGTTCCGCATCGTCCCTCATCTTTCTGCATCGTTCCGCATCGTTCCGCATCGTCCCTCATCTTTCTGCATTGTTCCGCATCGTTCTGCATCGTTCCGCATCGTCCCACATCGTCCCTCATCTTTCTGCATCGTTCCGCATCGTTCCACATCGTCCCTCATCTTTCTGCATCGTTCCGCATCGTCCCTCATCTTTCTGCATTGTTCCGCATCGTTCCGCATCGTCCCTCATCTTTCTGCATCGTTCCGTATTGTTCCACATCTTTCTGCATCGTTCCGCATCGTCCCTCATCTTTCTGCATCGTCCCTAATCTTTCTGCATCGTTCTGCATCGTTCCGCATCGTCCCTCATCTATTTGCATCGTTCCGCATCGTTCCGCATCGTCCCTCATCTTTCTGCATTGTTCCGCATCGTTCCGCATCGTCCCTCATCTTTCTGCATCGTTCTGCATCGTTCCGCATCGTCCCTCATCTATTTGCATCGTTCCGCATCGTCCCTCATCTTTCTGCATCGTTCCGCATCGTCCCTCATCTTTCTGCATCGTTCCGTATTGTTCCACATCTTTCTGCATCGTTCCGCATCGTTCTGCATCGTTCCGCATTGTCCCTCATCTTTCTGCATCGTCCCTAATCTTTCTGCATCGTTCCGCATCGTTCCGCATCGTCCCTCATCTTTCTGCATCGTTCCGCATCGTTCGGCATCGTTCCGCATCGTTCCGCATCGTCCCTCATCTTTCTGCATCGTCCCTCATCTTTCTGCATCGTTCCGTATTGTTCCTCATCTTTCTGCATCGTTCCGCATCGTTCTGCATCGTTCCGCATCGTTCCGCATCGTCCCTCATCTTTCTGCATCGTTCCGCATCGTTCTGCATCGTTCCGCATCGTCCCTCATCTTTCTGCATCGTCCCTCATCTTTCTGCATCGTTCCGTATTGTTCCTCATCTTTCTGCATCGTTCCGCATCGTCCCTCATCTTTCTGCATCGTTCCTCATCTTTCGGCATCAGTTTCTCTATTCAGACCTGCATCGTTCTGCAGGTCTGAATAGAGAAACTGAGGGGGTGGAGATGATTTTATTGTGACATCATTGTCTATCTGCATCTATCTGCATCTTTCTGCATCTTTCGTCGGTTCGGTCTAACCGACCAGCACCGACGGTCAGCCGATAAATCCAACTGTATGTCCTGGAAGTAGGTAAAACTATCTGGAGTAAAGTGGGAACTGCAGAGACCAGTGATGGTGGCGGTCCTGATGTCTCCGGTCCACAGAGACCAGTGATGGTGGTGGTCCTGATGTCTCCGGTCCACAGAGACCAATGATGGCGGTGGTCCTGATGTCTCTGGTCCACAGAGACCAGTGATGGTGGCGGTCCTGATGTCTCCGGTCCACAGAGACCAGTGATGGCGGTGGTCCTGATGTCTCCGGTCCACAGAGACCAGTGATGGCGGTGGTCCTGATGTCTCTGGTCCACAGAGACCAGTGATGGCGGTGGTCCTGATGTCTCCGGTCCACAGAGACCGGTGATGGTGGTGGTCCTGATGTCTCTGGTCCACAGAGACCAGTGATGGCGGTGGTCCTGATGTCTCCGGTTCACAGAGACCAGTGATGGTAGCGGTCCCGATGTCTCTGGTTCACAGAGACCAGTGATGGTGGTGGTCCTGATGTCTCAGGTCCACAGAGACCAGTGATGGCGGCGGTCCTGATGTCTCCGGTCCACAGAGACCAGTGATGGTGGCGGTCCTGATGTCTCTGGTCCACAGAGACCAGTGATGGTGGCGGTCCTGATGTCTCAGGTCCACAGAGACCAGTGATGGTGGCGGTCCTGATGTCTCTGGTCCACAGAGACCAGTGATGGTGGCGGTCCAGATGTCTCTGGTCCACAGAGACCAGTGATGGTGGTGGTCCTGATGTCTCAGGTCCACAGAGACCAGTGATGGTGGTGGTCCTGATGTCTCAGGTCCACAGAGACCAGTGATGGTGGCGGTCCTGATGTCTCAGGTCCACAGAGACCAGTGATGGTGGCGGTCTTGATGTCTCCGGTCCACAGAGACCAGTGATGGTGGCGGTCCTGATGTCTCTGGTCCACAGAGACCAGTGATGGTGGTGGTCCTGATGTCTCTGGTCCACAGAGACCAGTGATGGTGGCGGTCCTGATGTCTCTGGTCCACAGAGACCAGTGATGGTGGCGGTCCAGATGTCTCTGGTCCACAGAGACCAGTGATGGTGGCGGTCCTGATGTCTCAGGTCCACAGAGACCAGTGATGGTGGCGGTCCTGATGTCTCAGGTCCACAGAGACCAGTGATGGTGGCGGTCCTGATGTCTCTGGTCCACAGAGACCAGTGATGGTGGCGGTCCTGATGTCTCCGGTCCACAGAGACCAGTGATGGCGGTGGTCCTGATGTCTCCGGTCTACAGAGACCAGTGATGGTGGCGGTCCTGATGTCTCTGGTCCACAGAGACCAGTGATGGTGGTGGTCCTGATGTCTCAGGTCCACAGAGACCAGTGATGGTGGTGGTCCTGATGTCTCAGGTCCACAGAGACCAGTGATGGTGGTGGTCCTGATGTCTCAGGTCCACAGAGACCAGTGATGGTGGCGGTCCTGATGTCTCCGGTCCACAGAGACCAGTGATGGTGGCGGTCCTGATGTCTCTGGTCGACAGAGACCAGTGATGGTGGCGGTCCTGATGTCTCAGGTCCACAGAGACCAGTGATGGTGGCGGTCCTGATGTCTCTGGTCCACAGAGACCAGTGATGGTGGTGGTCCTGATGTCTCAGGTCCACAGAGACCAGTGATGGTGGTGGTCCTGATGTCTCAGGTCCACAGAGACCAGTGATGGTGGTGGTCCTGATGTCTCTGGTCCACAGAGACCAGTGATGGTGGCGGTCCTGATGTCTCCGGTCCACAGAGACCAGTGATAGCGGTGGTCCTGATGTCTCCGGTCCACAGAGACCAGTGATGGTGGCGGTCCTGATGTCTCTGGTCCACAGAGACCAGTGATGGTGGTGGTCCTGATGTCTCAGGTCCACAGAGACCAGTGATGGTGGCGGTCCTGATGTCTCTGGTCCACAGAGACCAGTGATGGTGGTGGCCTGATGTCTCAGGTCCACAGAGACCAGTGATGGTGGGGGGTCCTGATGTCTCTGGTTCACAGAGACCAGTGATGGTGGCGGTCCTGATGTCTCTGGTCCACAGAGACCAGTGATGGCGGTGGTCCTGATGTCTCCGGTCCACAGAGACCAGTGATGGTGGTGGTCCTGATGTCTCTGGTCCACAGAGACCAGTGATGGTGGCGGTCCTGATATCTCTGGTTCACAGAGACCAGTGATGGTGGTGGTCCTGATGCTCCGGTCCACA
>JALJCO010013878.1:0-30000 GCA_023101725.1 Atherinomorus stipes | reverse complement strand
GCAGCCTGAAGTCAGACAAAGTTTCTACCCAGCATGCAACACTCCAGGACCACAACCCCTCACTTCCAGCCAGGTTGCTGCAGATGGACAAAAGGAGAACTTTATTTCCCAGCATTCCTTTCAGAGTCATGTGACCACGGTGCAGCTGCTGCTGCTACAGACTGACTTGCTTTAAAGCTGCTGATAATATGTCTGGTTTTAAGTTGTTGGTTAAGTTACCAAGTTGTTAGAAACCATAGATATAAACACTAGATGCTGCCTTCGGACCCGTAGCGTACGTCGGCCGCCATCTTGGGCAGGGCTTTCTTACAGCAGTGAGGTCTGTATCTGTGGTTCGGTCGCGTTTCTTCCACTTCATGCTGAAAGATTCAGCCTCTGCAGCTCATTTCAGACCAGAAGAACTGGACAGAACTGGACAGTCGACTCGTTTGAAAGGACTGATGCCATCTAGTTTTACTTTTCCTGACGTTTTTGCAAAGTTTGTATCATGGCGAATTTCTCACGTGATCAAAATATTTCAGTGCCACTAAATGATGATAAAGGAAACGGTTAGAAAGTTTTCCTCCTTTAATTCATCCTCATATAAACATTTAAAACTTAATTAGTGTCACATCCTTGATGTTAAAATACAATATTCTGAGAAGACATTCACATGAATGAGTTATTCTTAAGTACCTGGACGATGTATATAATTTATTTATCTAGACTTAACAGAAATACAAACCTGATAAAGGTCCTGTGAAAAACTAAATTATTCCACCTGGAAGCTAAAATCAGCTCATTTACCTGAAGCGGAACTGGATGATGAGCATGAAGAGAATGAATAAATTCACATGGATTATTCTGTTTTTATGGTACATTCAACCTGATTTCACTGTGTTCAAATTTGTAGTTTTTACTACAACAGAAAATGAATAAATAAAGGTTTTATGTGTTTGGTTTTAGTGGCTTTTATTACATTTTTTTTAATCATGGCAATTTGTGAGTTTTGTTCTGGTTTATGATTTGATGTAGGTGTGTCTAAGTATGTGTGTATGTAAATGAAATAATCTATGCTTTGTCATAAATGTCAGATATTTCTAATAAACCAAACAGCTTGAAAATCGGTTGAAAATTGAGTCAGTTATGGAGGATTTAATCGGAGATAGATCTCTGCTACATTGATTAATGCAATGAGGAGACGCGGATTCCCCCTGCCTAAGATGGCAGCCAAACTGACGTATCACTCCAATGCACAGCAGCGTCGGAGGTGGCATCTAGTGATATCTATGGTCATAAACAGTAGAATTGGCCACATGTTGGCTAATACCTGCTAGTATCTGATATATGGTAGTATCTAATACCTGCTAGTATCTGATATATGGTAGTATCTGATACCTGCTAGTATCTGATATATGGTAGTATCTAATACCTGCTAGTATCTGATATATGGTAGTATCTAATACCTGCTAGTATCTGATACCTGCTAGTATCTGATATATGGTAGTATCTAATACCTGCTAGTATCTGATATATGGTAGTATCTGATACCTGCTAGTATCTGATATATGGTAGTATCTGATACCTGCTAGTATCTGATACCTGCTAGTATCTGATATATGGTAGTATCTAATACCTGCTAGTATCTGATACATGGTAGTATCTAATACCTGCTAGTATCTGATATATGGTAGTATCTAATACCTGCTAGTATCTGATATATGGTAGTATCTGATACCTGCTATATGTATCTGATACCTGCTAGTATCTGATATATGGTAGTATCTGATACCTGCTAGTATCTGATATATGGTAGTATCTGATACCTGCTAGTATCTGATATATGGTAGTATCTGATACCTGCTAGTATCTGATACCTGCTAGTATCTGATATATGGTAGTATCTAATACCTGCTAGTATCTGATATATGGTAGTATCTGATACCTGCTAGTATCTGATACCTGCTAGTATCTGATATATGGTAGTATCTGATACCTGCTAGTATCTGATATATGGTAGTATCTAATACCTGCTAGTATCTGATATATGGTAGTATCTAATACCTGCTAGTATCTGATATATGGTAGTATCTAATACCCGCTAGTATCTGATATATAGTAGTATCTAATACCTGCTAGTATCTGATATATAGTTGTATCTAATACCTGCTAGTATCTGATATATGGTAGTATCTAATACCTGCTAGTATCTGATATATGGTAGTATCTAATACCTGCTAGTATCTGATACCTGCTAGTATCTGATATATGGTAGTATCTAATATCTGCTAGTATCTGATATATGGTAGTATCTAATACCTGCTAGTATCTGATATATGGTAGTATCTAATACCTGCTAGTATCTGATACCTGCTAGTATCTGATATATGCTAGTATCTGATACCTGCTAGTATCTGATATATGGTAGTATCTAATACCTGCTAGTATCTGATATATGGTAGTATCTAATACCTGCTAGTATCTGATATATGGTAGTATCTGATACCTGCTAGTATCTGATATATGGTAGTATCTGATACCTGCTAGTATCTGATATATGGTAGTATCTGATACCTGCTAGTATCTGATATATGGTAGTATCTAATACCTGCTAGTATCTGATACCTGCTAGTATCTGATATATGGTAGTATCTAATACCTGCTAGTATCTGATATATGGTAGTATCTGATACCTGCTAGTATCTGATACCTGCTAGTATCTGATATATGGTAGTATCTGATACCTGCTAGTATCTGATATATGGTAGTATCTGATACCTGCTAGTATCTGATATATGGTAGTATCTAATACCTGCTAGTATCTGATATATGGTAGTATCTAATACCTGCTAGTATCTGATATATGGTAGTATCTAATACCCGCTAGTATCTGATATATAGTAGTATCTAATACCTGCTAGTATCTGATATATAGTTGTATCTAATACCTGCTAGTATCTGATATATGGTGGTATCTAATACCTGCTAGTATCTGATATATGGTAGTATCTAATACCTGCTAGTATCTGATATCTGCTAGTATCTGATATCTGCTAGTATCTAATATCTGCTAGTATCTGATATCTGGTAGTATCTAATACCTGCTAGTATCTGATATATGGTAGTATCTAATATCTGCTAGTATCTGATATATGGTAGTATCTAATACCTGCTAGTATCTGATACCTGCTAGTATCTGATATATGGTAGTATCTGATATATGGTAGTATCTGATATATGGTAGTATCTAATACCTGCTAGTATCTGATACCTGCTAGTATCTGATATATGGTAGTATCTGATATATGGTAGTATCTGATATATGGTAGTATCTAATACCTGCTAGTATCTAATACCTGCTAGTATCTGATACCTGCTAGTATCTGATATATGGTAGTATCTAATACCTGCTAGTATCTGATATATGGTAGTATCTAATACCTGCTAGTATCTGATATATAGTAGTATCTAATACCTGCTAGTATCTGATATATGGTAGTATCTAATACCTGCTAGTATCTGATATATGGTAGTATCTAATACCCGCTAGTATCTGATATATGGTAGTATCTAATACCTGCTAGTATCTGATATATGGTAGTATCTGATACCTGCTAGTATCTGATATATGGTAGTATCTGATACCTGCTAGTATCTGATATATGGTAGTATCTGATATATGGTAGTATCTAATACCTGCTAGTATCTGATATATGGTAGTATCTAATACCTGCTAGTATCTGATATATGGTAGTATCTGATACCTGCTAGTATCTGATATATGGTAGTATCTGATACCTGCTAGTATCTGATATATGGTAGTATCTAATACCTGCTAGTATCTGATATATGGTAGTATCTAATACCTGCTAGTATCTGATATATGGTAGTATCTAATACCCGCTAGTATCTGATATATAGTAGTATCTAATACCTGCTAGTATCTGATATATGGTAGTATCTAATACCTGCTAGTATCTGATATATGGTAGTATCTAATAGTTGTATCTAATACCTGCTAGTATCTGATATATGGTAGTATCTAATACCTGCTAGTATCTGATATATAGTTGTATCTAATACCTGCTAGTATCTGATATATGGTAGTATCTAATACCCGCTAGTATCTGATATATAGTTGTATCTAATACCTGCTAGTATCTGATATATGGTAGTATCTAATACCTGCTAGTATCTGATATATGGTAGTATCTAATACCTGCTAGTATCTGATACATGGTAGTATCTAATACCTGCTAGTATCTGATATATGGTAGTATCTAATACCTGCTAGTATCTGATATATGGTAGTATCTAATATCTGCTAGTATCTGATATATGGTAGTATCTGATACCTGCTAGTATCTGATATATGGTAGTATCTGATACCTGCTAGTATCTGATACATGGTAGTATCTAATATCTGCTAGTATCTGATATATGGTAGTATCTAGTACCTGCTAGTATCTGATATATGGTAGTATCTAGTACCTGCTAGTATCTGATATATGGTAGTATCTAGTACCTGCTAGTATCTGATATATGGTAGTATCTAGTACCTGCTAGTATCTGATATATGGTAGTATCTAATACCTGCTAGTATCTGATATATAGTTGTATCTAATACCTGCTAGTATCTGATACATGGTAGTATCTAATATCTGCTAGTATCTGATATATAGTAGTATCTAATACCTGCTAGTATCTGATATATAGTAGTATCTAATATCTGCTAGTATCTGATATATAGTAGTATCTAATACCTGCTAGTATCTGATACATGGTAGTATCTAATATCTGCTAGTATCTGATATATAGTAGTATCTCATATCTGCTAGTATCTGATATATAGTAGTATCTAATATCTGCTAGTATCTGATATATGGTAGTATCTGATATCTGCTAGTATCTGATATATGGTAGTATCTAATATCTGCTAGTATCTGATATATGGTAGTATCTAATACCTGCTAGTATCTGATATATGGTAGTATCTAATACCTGCTAGTATCTGATATATAGTAGTATCTAATATCTGCTAGTATCTGATATATGGTAGTATCTAATACCTGCTAGTATCTGATATATGGTAGTATCTAATACCTGCTAGTATCTGATATATAGTAGTATCTAATACCTGCTAGTATCTGATATTTGCCAGATACATCCTCACAGTTGTCTGCAAATATCGTTATCGGTTCATATTGGATATTAAGAGTTGGACAATATCAGATATCGGTAAAAAAGCCAATACCGAACATCCCTAATTTGCATATATTTGAATAAATCTCTGCATCTATTTCACCTGTTGCCTGTAACAGATACCACAGTCAGGGTTGCTCAGGACTTCTGCACAGAACCACAGATACAGGCTTCAATCATGACCCTTCTCTGAGAGAGAAAGATATTCGCTCATGCTGTTTTCATAATGTTCAAGTTCATTGATGCAAATTCAAACCCACACACATGCACGGCCACTTGTCTGCAAGCTGCTGCAGAAGAGCTGTTTACCAAGGGCGCGTGGGTCACTGGTGAGCAGAATCTAAACAAGAGGTGGAGGTTGAGAGTAATATAATCCGCACACACGCATAAATGAGCATGTTTTACGTGCGCTGACACTTATTAACCGGACTGAATGACAAGCTGAGTGGATTTCTGCCTGCTTATACGGAGCAGACGTTCAGAGTTCAGAGCCACGCTGTGTCGGTGGGAGGTGTGTTTGAGCTGCACCACAGCCTGAGGTCTGGCACTCTGAACCAGCCCGGGCTCTCGTGCTGCTTTCCCAGACCACACCCTCCTCACATCTGCACAGATATACATATAGCTCCACCATAATGACACAGCTGAACCCACCGCTCAGGAAAACAAAATCATCTCACGCTCTGGGAAGAAAACCCCGCTCAGGACACGCTCCCACAAATGCTGATGCGCTTCTACGTCACACGCTGATTATTTATAGACCTCTGGACTCCTGTGACACAATTTTCTGAGAGCAATCAGTTTGGAGCAGCAGCATGTGATGCTACAGCTTCCTGTTAGCAGCAGACGGGAACAGACACAAGCAGGCGCACACGTACACACCATCAAACTGCCACTGCTGTTTTCCAGCATCTCCGGAGGTCTGAAGGTATTAAGTTCCTTTTCCATGACAGATTGGTGTCCGTGCATGTGTGCGGGTTAGTGTTGAGAGGCAGTAGCTGTCATCCTAGTCGTTCCTCGGGTCCCTTCTCGTCCTACGACCTCTGTAACCCGTCTCTCTCGCCCCTCCTGCGGCCTTATCCTGCGTCTTTACCCTGAAACTGGACCCTCCCTGGTCCTCTGGAATCCGTCAGGTGATGAGAGCACAGAGAAGTCACGTGGTCGACGTAACATTCGTCTAACACTCAGTCTCAGTTTGCAAAAATGTCATATTTTGAGCAGGAGAGAAGCGAGGAGGCCAACCGAGCTGCAGAGCCGGAGTTTGTCACCGATACTGTTCGTTACTTTTAGAAAGCCTTCCAGTCTGCTGAAACACGCACATACGTCTGTTTTTCATTTACAAGCAAACAGATATTTGTGCGTTTGTGATGAAAAAAATAACTTCTGAGAAGCTCCCCACATGGATCCAAACCTTCTGGACTTTCCCGCTCATTTCAGTGTCTCCCCGTGTTCTGCTTGCCAGGCAGCGGACTCAGTTTCCCAGGAATGACTGACATCACCAACAATCCAATTAAGGACAGAACTGCTGCTCTTTGCGGCTCTGCATCTGCATCTCTCCCAGCAAACACAACTGTTTGAGTTCAGCATGTTTGAGTTACATGTGGGCATATCACTACCCTGGAGTCGATACTTCGATATCAGCAAGACAAAATATCGGATTTGATACTTTTTTGAGTGTCAAGATACGACTGTCCAGTTACAAAACATATCATTTGTTTCCACTTCTGAGACTTTGAGGCAATGAAACTATGTAAGGGATTTGGTGTACTGTTGGTACCTGACAGAAATATTTGTACAGAAAGGAGCAGGAATTACAAGTTTATCTTCTTCCTGCTCCTTTTCAATTGTGGTGTGTAATAATAAAACCATGTATTGTATAAGTTGTAATTATGTAACAATGAATGTAATAAAAATCTGAAAGAAGCAGCCAGATTCTAGCTTTTGTGTCACATGATGGTGGTAGCCTATCAGATTCTAGCTTTTGTGTCACATGATGGTGGTAGCCTATCAGATTCTAGCTTCTGTATCACATGATGGTGGTAGCCTATCAGATTCTAGCTTCTGTGTCACATGATGGTGGTAGCCTATCAGATTCTAGCTTCTGTATCACATGATGGTGGTAGCCTATCAGATTCTAGCTTCTGTGTCACATGATGGTGGTAGCCTATCAGATTCTAGCTTCTGTATCACATGATGGTGGTAGCCTATCAGATTCTAGCTTCTGTGTCACATGATGGTGGTAGCCTATCAGATTCTAGCTTCTGTGTCACATGATGGTGGTAGCCTATCAGATTCTAGCTTCTGTATCACATGATGGTGGTAGCCTATCAGATTCTAGCTTCTGTATCACATGATGGGGGTAGCCTATCAGATTCTAGCTTCTGTATCACATGATGGTGGTAGCCTATCAGATTCTAGCTTCTGTATCACATGATGGTGGTAGCCTATCAGATTCTAGCTTCTGTATCACATGATGGTGGTAGCCTATCAGATTCTAGCTTCTGTATCACATGATGGTGGTAGCCTATCAGATTCTAGCTTCTGTATCACATGATGGTGGTAGCCTATCAGATTCTAGCTTCTATATCACATGATGGTGGTAGCCTATCAGATTCTAGCTTCTGTGTCACATGATGGTGGTAGCCTATCAGATTCTAGCTTCTGTATCACATGATGGTGGTAGCCTATCAGATTCTAGCTTCTGTATCACATGATGGTGGTAGCCTATCAGATTCTAGATTCTGTGTCACATGATGGTGGTAGCCTATCAGATTCTAGCTTCTGTATCACATGATGGTGGTAGCCTATCAGATTCTAGCTTCTGTATCACATGATGGTGGTAGCCTATCAGATTCTAGCTTCTGTATCACATGATGGTGGTAGCCTATCAGGTGTCATGAAGATGATGTTTTAGTAAATTTATAATATTACCATTTCTTTCTATATTTCTACCTCAACGTCATTTTATGTCGTTGCTTCCAAACTCAGCTTTATCTCTGTTCCTGGTGAAGAGACGTCATTTTCAGACCTAAACAGAAGAAAGTTACTTTCATCTGTTATGTTATTTAATCTACACGTGTTTGGTGCAGGGGTGCAGCACAGACCCCCTTTTTATATAAAACAAAAAGCTAGCAGAAAGTATACCAAGATTTTGAGATGAGAGGCGCGATGTGACGTCTCAGGAGATGACAGCTGTCAACACGGACAGCAGACGGGGGATCAGACAGAGACCATGACAAGATAAAGAAAAAAACATCTAAGAAAAACAAACAAACAAACAAAAACATTGTTCACAAGTCTGAAACTGCAAGTGGAAAGAGTAGAAGGGGGGGGGGGGGATCCTGGAAAAGCAGTTCCAGCATAAAATGCATCCACCGGAAACCACGCCTCCAGAGCACGGGAGCGTGTGCGCCGATGATCGTCGGCAAAGATAACCTACAACAGACGACTGACTAGCTTGCTAGCTTGCTAGTACACAGCAGAGGAAAAAGCTATAAAGTGATTATTATCTCACCTCCATCTTCTTCTGTGGTGGAAAACATCCTCACTGCAAACACCAACACCTCCATGACTTCATCCACATCCGGTTTTGTTCTTTTCAGTGGATTGCACAGATCAGAGCAGCGAGCAGCCATGTTCGTCTGCACTGTGAGACGAACATGGCGAGTTGCGAGCGTGCGCACACGTGCACAGGGAGGGTGGGAGGGGCATGAACGGCAGTCCAGTTTGATGAACATATAATCATTCAATCGATGAGCACGGGCCGTTACAATTTCATTGGATGGGGTTTTTCAGTCCTGTCCGTTCCACAGGTTTTTTACATTTTTGTGTCAAAATAAGGCAAAACCTCCGGTGGCCAATTATGAGGCTGCCCGCATTTCTTTATTCATCCACTAATGGCTGCACCACAGAGCAAATCCCCACATCCCATGTTAAAAAGACCAACTTCACAGCACAATAAACACATTTACAGCAGAAATAAACATGTTTATAGCATAAATAAACATGTTTATAGCATAATAACATGTTTACAGCGGAAATAAACATGTTTACAGCATAAATAAACATGTTTATAGCATAATAACATGTTTATATCAGAAATAAACATGTTTACAGCAGAAATAAACATGTTTATATCAGAAATAAAGATGTTTATAGCAGAATAAACACGTTTATAGCAGAAATAAACATGTTTACCGCAGAAATAAACATGTTTATATCAGAAATAAACATGTTTATAGCAGAAATAAACATGTTTATATCAGAAATAAACACGTTTATAGCAGAAATAAACATGTTTATATCAGAAATAAACACGTTTATAGCAGAAATAAACATGTTTATATCAGAAATAAACACGTTTACAGCAGAAATAAACATGTTTATAGCAGAATAAACACATTTACAGCAGAATAAATAAACATGTTTACAGCAGAAATAAACATGTTTATATCAGAAATAAACACGTTTATAGCAGAAACAAACATGTTTACAGCAGAAATAAACATGTTTATAGCAGAATAAACACATTTACAGCAGAATAAATAAACATGTTTATAGCAGAAATAAACATGTTTACAGCAGAATAAATAAACATGTTTACAGCAGAAATAAACATGTTTACAGTCTGGTTCAAACATCATTTTAGGTTTAATAGGTCAAGTTTACCTTCAGGTCAACTGTGAGGGGGTAAAATTTTCATAACTCATCCGTTTAGATGTAATTTAATCTTGAAATCACACATAATTAGGGGCGTGTCCTTTTGACAGGCGGCATGCGAGAAGCCGGCCTGCCGACCGGTGGCTAACAGTTAGCTCCTTGTTAGCTCTCAGTAAGGTCTCGGTTTGTAGCAGAGCAGCACAGCGGCGGTTTTTAGTCAGATAATAGTAACTCTAAGCGTGTCTGACCTTTACCTGCTGCTTAGGAGGCTAATCTTCGTTCGCTCCTGTTAGTTTCCAGTTAGCTCCGTTAGCGTTTAGCCCAGAGTACGTCAGCTGTCAATCATTTGCCCCGCGGCTCGGAGCGGCCTTGCCTTTGCCGATTTTAGTTTGTTCTGGGAGTGACGACACACGTGACACAAGATGGCGACGATGGGACACGCCCACCTGGCTTCACTTTCAGCTCTTCAGAAACCAGCGGCTCACATAGCTGAAGGTTCGTCCCTTTCTGTTAACAGTTTATGGTCAGAACATTTAATTAATCGGCTGCAGTTGGGGTGTGAAGAAGACTTTAAGCAAAATAGTAAAAATGCTCGTAGAAAACATCATCATGGCCTTTAAGCCGCCGCTTTCTTTTCTGTTCCTCATTCAGCACGGTGCCCTGTAGGAAGCTGATCTCGTCCAGCTGAACTCCCGGGTCATGTCACAGTAGAGGAGTGAAACATCACTTCATCTTTATGAAAACATATGTGTGTGTGCATGCGTGTGTGCGTGTGCTAAGCGTGTGTGCGTGTGCTAAGCGTGTGTGTGTGTGCGTGTGTGTGTGTGCGTGTGTGCGTGTGCTAAGCGTGTGTGTGTGCTAAGCGTGTGTGTGTGTGCGTGTGTGCGTGTGCTAAGCGTGTGTGTGCATGCGTGTGTGCGTGTGCTAAGTGTGTGTGTGTGTGTGCGTGTGTGTGTGTGCTAAGCGTGTGTGTGTGTGCGTGTGTGTGTGTGCTAAGCGTGTGTGTGTGTGCGTGTGTGCGTGTGCTAAGCGTGTGTGTGCATGCGTGTGTGCGTGTGCTAAGTGTGTGTGTGTGTGCGTGTGTGCGTGTGCTAAGCGTGTGTGTGTGTGCGTGTGTGCGTGTGCTAAGCGTGTGTGTGCATGCGTGTGTGCGTGTGCTAAGCGTGTGTGTGCATGCGTGTGTGCGTGTGCTAAGCGTGTGTGTGCATGCGTGTGTGCGTGTGCTAAGCGTGTGTGTGTGTGCGTGTGTGCGTGTGCTAAGCGTGTGTGTGCATGCGTGTGTGCGTGTGCTAAGTGTGTGTGTGTGTGCGTGTGTGTGTGTGCTAAGCGTGTGTGTGTGTGCGTGTGTGTGTGTGCTAAGCGTGTGTGCGTGTGCTAAGCGTGTGTGTGCATGCGTGTGTGCGTGTGCTAAGCGTGTGTGTGTGTGCGTGTGTGCGTGTGCTAAGCGTGTGTGTGCATGCGTGTGTGCGTGTGCTAAGCGTGTGTGTGTGTGAACAGAGCTGTGAAACCGGGAGAGGGTAAGGCGATCCCTGCTCTGCGTCAGGCGGAGAACTTCTAGCCTGGCTTGTCAACAAGTTGCGGCGGTCCTGTCCACACTTTGCCAACATTCTGCACCTCCACCGATCTCTCCGGTTCAGCTGATGTGACGAGAGGCTTTTCTGGGGTTAAATTTACACGCTTTAATCATGTCACTCGTTTTAAACATTCATTTTTCTGTCATAACTGCGTTTTTCCTCTTTCTTGCATCCCACCTCTGTCTTCACTCTTTCCTTTCCCTCTCTTTCCTGACGCTTCTGCAAACATCCCCACATTCTTCCCTCTCCCACTTTCTTCCCCCCAGATGTGCAGTGAGATGCACATTTCACCCGGGAATCTAACCGTGTCGACCAGCTTCACTGGGACCTCCGTGTGTGAACAAGCTTCTCTTTTAAAGCAGTAACATGCACGTACTTTCAAATGAGCCCCAAAGAAAATCTCCCCTCAAATAAACCCCGAAGCTGAGGTCAGTTCTGGAAACAAACCACAAGCCCAAAGCAGCTTCTGTTTTATCCACTCACCAAAAACAGGCTGAGAGTAAGTCAGACCCAACGATTCTACATTTATAACTCATCACATGTGCAAGCATATGAACAGGAAGCGCAACATCGTACAGTTATGAGGTTTTAGGGATCAGGACACGATACAAAGTCCTTAGAATGAATTAAACAGCATCAGATGATCAATAATAAACTATATACTACAATTAGGGATGCACGGTATAATCTGCCCCCTATCAGTATCGGCCTATATCGGCCTTAAAACTGAGTGTCGGACATCGGCCACCTCACCAATATTGAACCGATATTACACCGATCAGCCCGCTGTTTCTGAAGTCTAAAAAAAAATTCTGCTTCAAAAAACTTCTTTTTTTTACAGATTTTGAAACTTCCTAAAGACTAAAGGTGGGGAAAAAGTATTGATACACTGTAAGATCGCGATATTTTCATATGCTGATATCATATTGACATTTACAAACGCAGTATCGATCTATTTTGCTTATGAAATCTCGCAACATCATTCTGATACAAAATCTCGTGAAAGTTCACAAAAATTTCATGATATTTTCATATGCTGATATATTGATATTTAAAAATGTGGTATCAATCTATTTTATTCACGAAATCTTGCAAGAATTCACAAATTATCGTGAGATTTTGTAACAGAGTGATGAAATCTTGCAAGATTTCATTAGCAAAATAGATCGATACAGCATTTTTAAATATCGATTTGTTATCGGCATATGAAATTATCACGATATTTCTGTGTATCGATTTTTTCTCTCACCCTAATTTTCAAAGCGTTGGAAACACATAACAAAACTGCTATTTGCAATGACTGCTTTTTTCCAGCTTTAAAATCAGTATCAATATCATTTATGGGCCACATCAGTTTTAAAATATCGGCATATCAGCCAAAATTCCAATATCGTGCATCCCTAGTCTACAGGCCTCAATGAGCATCTCCAATGAACAAGTACAAGCGTAAAAGAGTACAGTCATGTTCACCGTGTAAAAGTTGCACCTGGGTGTCTTTTGGAGGACGAGACCAAAGTGGAGATGTTTGGACATGATATGGTGCACCATATTTGATGAAAACCAAAAATGGTTATTAGGATGAATAAGTGGAGGGGTGACCATCATGTCAGTATGACCATGGACCCCTCTGTGTACCAAACATCTCTTACAGAATCAAGCATGAGCCATCTGTCCGGCGGCTACAGTTTGGGTGAAACTGGGTCATGCAAGAGGACGATGATCAAAAACACGGCAGCAAATTTACAACACAACGAATGAAAGAGAAAAGATCAGTGTCGCAGTGGAGTCCACGCCTCTATCTCATATATTCTCTTATACGGTGGTGAAATAGCACAGAAAAAACCTCAATGAACAGAAGCAATATTGGAAACGTAAAGAAAAGGATTATATGATGTCAAAGCGCTGATGACACGTTTGTGTCATTTCCTCCATGTTTTATAGACCAGAACGTTCTTCATGATGATCTATGTGACAGAAACATCGATGAGTTATCAGCAAACATGGCTGCATTTCAGCATCTGACCAGACGGTGGCGCTGTTACAGAAACCGGACGTGACGTCTGCCAGAGAACGTTCTCTGATCATTTAACGTTAAAGTCAACGGCTTCATAGCAGGTTTAAGTTCCTTTTCCAGGTTTGCAGACGAACAGTAACGACTCAGCCTTCTGTTGTTTTACCAGTTAATGTTTAAAAGCTCGTAAGTGCAGCGTTAGTTTATTTAAGTTTCCTACAGATCCAGATTTTATTCTGAAGAGGAGAAAGCAGCAGGTGGGACTTATGCCAGCCTTACATCAGAAGACTTTTTAAAGATTTGGAATAGACTGTTGGAAGACCACCATCTCACACTAGCTCACATCTAAAATACAGTTTTTAGTCTCAGACTGAGGTTTTACAAAAACTGGGAATCTTGCAGGACCACTATTTACAAGACTACAACTAGATTCTTTCAGCATTTTTTCCCATCATGCAATTTGTTCCCATCATCATCATCATACATTTTATTTGAAAGCACCTTAGTTGGTGGGGGTTGGGGATCTTGCTCAGGGGTCCACGGTGGTTCATCTGAGTGTCGTGTCGGGGACTCGAACTTGGGTCCTCCGCGCAAAAACCCACGACATGACCACTGGTCTTCTTTTTGTCTTTTTCGTTTTGGGGAGGGTGAATCCTTAAACTCGGCCTGGACCCAGAGCTCAAAATCTCCACACTCGCTGAAGACGTTCAAATTAATTGGGAAATCATCCATTTTTGGTCATGAGGTGTCGCTAAGTGCTCGCTTGCTGTTGGTTTTTTTGGGGGGGTTTTTGCCATTTAGTGGCCGGACTACTTGCGATGCGGAGGGATATTATGATCACCGTAAGTCCACAGGTTAAAAAAGAAAAGAAGACCCGTTGCCATTGACAGCGGTCATCATACTAAAATAATGACCGCTGGAACGTTGGGAAAACCCGTTCAAGTCAACGGAGCTTTCAACAGCATTTAAAGAGCCGGATAATAAGTAAAATGAACGAAGGAATGAGGACTATTGTCCTGTGAGTTCAGAGTTTCACAAATTGTGTTTTTGTTGTCTGGGTTGCAGCTGAAAAGTGCGTAAAACACTCTGATAACTTAAGCCAGGATCAAACTACACGACTTTTTCCGTCGTTCACGATGGTCATATGTCACATTAACAGAAATTGTGTCATAAAATCGTACGGTGTCGTGTTACTCGCGAGTGGTCACACTACAAGGATTGCACCAGACAGACAACCGTCTGATCGTCGCGGGGTGTCGCAAAAGACAACACGAAACGGGAGGCGGGACAAGCAGCTGTCAATCAGTCACTTGGTTTGGAGTCTCTGAATTGACTGTTTGGGTCACTTATGAAATGGAAAGTGGACGGAGACATCAGTTCCCTCCATTATTGTGACCAACATTAACTGTTTGTGTGTATTCTGCCTGTTCCAGTTGTTCTGTGGAGCGGGTTTTCATTTGTAACTAAACAGGATTAAATCCACGATGCGCACAGAAAGACTCGCTGCTCATCTTTGAAAAACAGCTTTGAAAGAGAGAAACTGGGCTCTGATCAGCGCCGTTGCTTCCACCAGGTGCATCACGCGCCGCGCGCAGGACGCCCAGTGCCAAGCGAAGCCAAAACCATCAGTCTGACCACAGTCTGCTGCCACGAGAGCAAAGTCCAGCCGACCCAGTGACGCTACTTTTAAAAAAACTGCCATGAAGTGAAATAAAGTGTGTTGTTCTATACGAACGCATACGGGTGCGTCCTCACGTCATTCACTGAACTCCATCAGTTCAGAGCGCACGCTGGAAACCATGGCAACCACATGAAACCACACACGCATGATAAACTGAGAGCTGCGCAGCAGCAGCATCGCTGTGTCTATATTCTGCACCCAGTAGGTGTTCAGATGGTTAATTAGCTTTGATGATCACGCGTAATGTGGATAGTTACGGCTGAGTGCACGAGCGCGCATGGGTGTCATATTTGCTCATCTCATTGAGCGCAATGTCTGTTATGTTGCGGTGTTTTTATTTAAACAAAGTGATTTTTCTGTGATTTTGTCATTGATTTATTTGAGAGCGTCACATTCGTGCACGTTTGGACCTGCTGTGAACTCCTGTTGACTGTTACTATTACTGATATAACACACATATCGTGTGGTTATGTTTCGAGTTAATAAAGTAATGTTTTATTCAAGAGAGATACACCCTTTTGAATGTTCGTGGAGGTTTAACACTGTTGAAAATAAATTTGGCACACCCAGTCTTGCTTTTCTTTTCTTTTATTCTGGAGTAAACTGATGCCACAGCTCCATAAATCTCTCCTGCGTCTCTCTTCCTTTCCTCCACTGTTATTTGTGTACCGGCGCACCTGAGCGTCTCTCTGGTAGAGGCGAAAGGCGCACTGTCCTCCTATTGGTCAATATGAGGGGACATGTCGTGGGACGTGTCACACTAGATGGACAAAACCAAAAAATTCTGACACGCCAGTCTTTCTGCGTCGTGGTCGTGGAGCGTCGCAGACGCCAAATCGCCAATCGCTGATTGTGTCACATTACACGGAGCGAAGACACGACGTCCTGCGACCCGACGACGCAGAATCGTGCACGACAGTGAGCGACTGTCTGCGACGCCTCCGTCGGGCCAAAATCGGGCTAAATTCGTGTAGTTTGGACCAGGCTTTACGGAAAACTAAATCTGGACTCACAAAATTCCTGCAAAAATTCCAACTGTATGAAGCAGCTTGTGTCTAAAATAAGAAGGAAAGGTGGTTTGGAAGCAGCCTGAGGTCTCTGCAGCTGCTTGAGAGCCTCCAAGTTATTGTTTTTTTTATTATTTTTCATGCATGGGGGTGGCTGTGGCCTTCCCGGCCACCCCCGTAGCTTTGCCCCTGTATCCATAGTAACATTTATAGGCTTTAGCAGAGTTTTTTATGGCATAACCGTTAATTTCCACAACATGACACTAAAAAAAGGCAATAATATATTTTCTTTAAATCTATTTCTTTTGTCATTTGATCCAAAATGAGGGTTTTTCCTCATAATTTCCCACAAATCCCAACATTTTTATTTAACCTTTTTTATACAGTTATCGATGAAGAAAAGTAGAAAGAAAAAATAATGTCTTTTTGCAAGGTTTTTTTCTTTAAATTTCAAAATATAAAGTAGAAATAAAACTGATTCCTTTACAAAGAGCAAATTTCCGATAGTTATCAAAAATGATCATTTACCTTTTTTTTAAAAAGTTCATGGAGCATTCGCGGCTCTAAATGACTTTATTTTGCTGGTTGAGGTGAAAATGGCTCCTTGGGTTGTAAAGGTTGCAGACCCCCCCATCTGTACGATCGGAGGGTCACTTTCTTTTCATATGACTGCGGTAGGAAAATGCAAAGCATCAAATTAAATCATGTAAGTTGGGTTTCTCTCAACATCCATATCTGAAAGCGATATGGAGACGTCTCAGAGGACCGTCTCCATCAGCCCCCCCACGCCTGTGCATGTGTGAGCCTTTGAATAAATGTTTGTGCATGTGTCTGGATGTCAGGGAGCTCGGGGATGTGTGAGGGCCAGCTAGGAGCCGTCATACTTCTTTGTTTGTGCGTGAGTGTGTGTAGTTTCAACCTGTTGACAACTTCAGGCTGCAGCAGCTCTGCAGGGCTGGATTTTGTCGGGAGGTCTCGCAGCTGTCCAACGTGAAATTCCTGATCCAGGATCTCTCCCACATCATGAATCATGATGCCTGTCTTCTCTTTTTTCTCATCTCTCCTTATAACTTTGGCGTCTGCATTTAAACTCTGTGTATAAATGTGTGTGTTGTACCTGCATTTCCCTACAAATAAATGTACAGTCGTCCTTAAAATCATTCACACCCTCCAGTTAAAGGAAAGACTGAATTCACAAAGTAATTCAACTAATAATAAATAGAATTTACAAAATAATAATTTAGTTAAATAGAATATTGATTTAAAATTGTGCTTGAAAATAATAATTAAAAAAAAACAAACAAAACTGTCCCAAACACATTAGAGCATCTTTCCCATCAACATACCTGTTAACAGGTGCAGACGTCTGATTGGACGTTACAGAAACACCTGATTGCGCGTGATTGGCTCAAAGTGTTGCTCAACATTTTAGCTTCGTAGCTCCATCATGCTTGTTTACTCGTTTCAGTTTTTGTGTGTTTGTTTTTATTTTCTTCAAACCACAATTCAAAATCAATGTCATGATTTTAGGGTTGCACGATATAATCGGCCTCCTATAAGTATCGGCCTATATTGGCCTCAAAACTGAGTATTGGACATCGGCCAGTCCACCGATATTTAACCGATATTTAACCGATCAGCCCGCTGTTTCTAAAGTATAAAAATTAAAAACTACTTCTTCAAAAACTTCTTTTTACAGACTTTAAAACTTCTAAAAACTAGGGGTGGGGAAAAATATTGATACACTGAAATATCGCGATATTTTCATATTCTGATATCATATTGACATTTAAAAACGTGGTATCGATCTATTTTACGAATCAAATCTCGCAACATTTGGTGATTTTTTCATATGCTGATATATTGACATTAAAAACCACGGTATCGTTTTACTAACGAAATCTTGCGATATTTCATTGGAAACGGAAAACAAAACTGCTCTTTTTTTAGCTTTAATATTGGCATCGGCCACATGAGTTTTAAAATACTGGCACATCGGATATCGGCCAAAATTCCAATATCGTGCATCTCTACATGATTTTCATAGAGTTTTTATTTATTATTACTTCTGTCAATTTCGTCTTATGTCACTGACAGCTGGTTTTGTCCTTCTTTAATGGGAGGGTGAATAATTCTGAGGAGTCTGTATCTGTTTGTGTCCAGCTTGGGTAATGCCAGCACACACACACACACACACACACACACACATGCACGCACACACTCCCTGTGGCCTCATCAATAAAGCCATATTACCGGGCAGATCTTACGGGAAGCCACTGTAAATGAGTGTGTCAACAGTTAACCGGGAGCGCGCTGACATCCTCGTCCCCCCCCCGCATCCCCGCCGCAGCTACGTCCCTGAGCGCGAGTGGGTGCGTTTCTGTGTGGGCGCGCCGCTAAGTAGTGATAATCACAGTCCAGCCTGTGGAGACTGCAGGAAGTCCAGTCAGCTATTAGCAAGGACACCGAGGTGATGGAAAGAGACAAATATAAACACAGCTCCACACACACAAACATGCACGCGCACACGCACATGCACACGCACACGCTAACAACCACATACGCACACGCACACACAGGCTGCCTGGTGCATCGATTTCTGCTCAGAGTGTTGAGGGATGGCAGTAGGCCGTCAGAGCCGTGCGGGGTTGGTGAAGAATCTCTGCTAACTTTCTCATCCAACTTTCTTTTTAAGACTTTCATCGCTTCTGACTTTCTCATTTGTTCCGTGAAGCTGTTTGTTTTCTCTCTCTGTCATCTATATGAGTGTTTCTCTCAGGGGCGCCTGCAGTTTTCTTTTAGGGGTGGCCAGAGAACAGGTGGCCAAGGGTTAATAAGTATATTTTTCTCATTTCTAGTCAAAATATCTCATCATCTTCAAAATAAGACAAAATCACTTAAAGAGAAACATTTCAGTGAGATATCAGATCTTTTTTTTCTACTTGTCCTGTCCAGCATCAAAGCAGCAGAATGGAAATCTGATTGCTTTATTTTGTTGAACAGTTTTGCTTTATCAAGCGGAGCTTTATGAATATAAGGCTCCACTTGATATCATGTTTATTAATTTATTTCTTTAATTAAACATTTGTCTATTACACCATTCCATTTCATACTGCTGGGCCTGACAAGGAGAAATGAAAGTTAACAGAGGTAATGATAGAAAGTGAAACAGAGAGAAAGGAGTAAGGAAGAGGAAAAGAGAGAGGAGAGAAAGCATGAATCCACTTACACAGTTCACTGGTACATCTGTACCGCGATCCCTAAACAACCAAGGTCTCTGTTGGAAAACAAAACAAGCAATCCCCTACAGGAGGACCTGCAGGTGGCTTAAATATCCTCAGATCATACAAACACACACAAACACACGCAGAACTACGCAGAGAAGAGGTACAACCTAGTCAGCGCAATGGGAAGCAGAGAAGAGGTACAACCTAGTCATCGCAATGGGAAGCAGAGAAGAGGTACAACCTAGTCATCGCAATGGGAAGTAGAGAAGAGGTACAACCTAGTCATCGCAATGGGAAGCAGAGAAGAGGTACAACCTAGTCATCGCAATGGGAAGTAGAGAAGAGGTACAACCTAGTCAGCGCAATGGGAAGTAGAGAAGAGGTACAACCTAGTCAGCGCAATGGGAAGTAGAGAAGAGGTACAACCTAGTCAGCGCAATGGGAAGTAGAGAAGAGGTACAACCTAGTCAGCGCAATGGGAAGTAGAGAAGAGGTACAACCTAGTCATCGCAATGGGAAGTAGAGAAGAGGTACAACCTAGTCAGCGTGATGGGAAGTAGAGAAGAGGTACAACCTAGTCATCGCAATGGGAAGCAGAGAAGAGGTACAACCTAGTCATCGCAATGGGAAGTAGAGAAGAGGTACAACCTAGTCATCGCAATGGGAAGCAGAGAAGAGGTACAACCTAGTCATCGCAATGGGAAGTAGAGAAGAGGTACAACCTAGTCATCGCAATGGAAAGCAGTGTCACAGTGTCAACATGCATAATAAAGGGTCTCCGTGGTGATACAGTCATGCAGATGCAGCCTCGTCTCTGCAGGGAGGAGGAAGCCCGCGTGTACGGGTTGTTTTTATGGCCATGTTGTTTGTGATTGTTGTCTTATTTTATAATTGACCAGGAGACTGTAAACTGAATTGCCCTTTGGGGATAAATAAAGTTGTTGAAACTGAAACTGAAGCCCGCACAGCCCGAGACCCAGGCCCCCCAGCAGCCACCCAGAGGCCTGTACCCTAGCCACCCCCCCCAAAGAGCGGACATGCATCCCCCGAAGGGCGGCAAAAGGCGGCCCCAGCCGGAGCCCCCTGCAGTCTGGAGGCCCAGGCCCCAGTGGACCAAGACCAGCAGCTGCCGACCCCACCGGGCACTGGCCGACCCCGGGGCAGGGACAGCGCGGATCCCAGGGCCCAAATGCCCCCCCCCAGACCCAGGCGGCCCAACCGACACCCAGGAGGACCGGACTCCCAGACCCCCCCCCCCCCACCCCCACCCCCCAGCAAAGGCAAGCCCCCACCCCGACATCCCTGCCCCACACACCTGACACCAGGGCGCTACCAACCCCCTACACCACCACCACACACACACACACACACACACTCCCCACACACACACACACTCCCCACACACATACCCCCAACCCCCACACTTATAAAAAAATCCTTGTTCTATTGGCAGAATTTTTTTTGCTTAGTACAAGCACTTATTACAAGAGTGGCCAAGATTGTTTTGCTTGTAATAAGCAAAAAACAAACAAACAAAAAAAATCTACCCATAGAACGAGCAAAATTTTCCAATAAAATTTCTTCTTATTTTCAGTGTGACGAGATGTTTTGACTAGAAATGAGACAAATATACTTGGTGAGATCTGAGTTTTTGCAGTGTGTATTCAGATTAGTCATAGTCCCGCGTATCTCCGCATAATGGACGTGAAGCAGGCAGAATGAATGGGCCTCTGTAAGACATTATCTGCAGCAAAACTCCTTCATTCCACCAGTGAAATGAACGAGTGAATGAACGAGTACTACTGTCCTGTAAGTTCAGATTTGGCTTGCGGAAATTATTGGGGGTGAACTTCGCACGTCTACCAGCTGCACGCCCACAAAATGATCAAACCAACAGCAGGTAAATCACGAGCTCAACTTCCTCCGTTGTTGTTCAGTGTGTGTGTCGCAAACAAATGACGTCACTACGACCTCGTCCACGCTGAAACCAGAGCTGAAGACGCCTCAGCTGTAAACGGGGTCGTGTGCTGTCGGCCAATGAGGACTAAGCAGTCGCTGATGTGAAAGGGGCTTTAGAAACTGGTTGGGGCAGTTCTGGGTGGAGCCTTCATGGATGAATTTGCATATTCAGACCTGCGGGGGACTACGGCAAAAAAGCGATGGTAGAAAACGGTAGTTCTAGTGTAAGATTTTTATTTATTCAGTTTTTATTAGCTTACAAAGATTTTGACATTCAAATATAAACAAAGTATGCTGCACCATGTTAAGAGCACATAAAAATAGCTATAAATGAAAAAAATATCATTTTTTGCCAGGGTGGCCATGGCCACCCCTTGGGGGCGCTACTGATGGCGGTGCAGGCATTAGCAATGTTGACTTGAAGCAGGGAGGTTACTGCTTCCCATCCTCGTTGGAGTTTTTCTTGTGCACCTTGTTCTCATAACAGAACATGAAACAATCATGTTGGTCCACAAAAAATTGCTAGAAAAAGTTGAATTTTACAGTAAATGTAAAAAGTTTTACACGTACGAGTCTTTCTGCTCCCTTTAACGGCAGGGTGGGTGGTGTTTTCCAGGAGCATTTTTTAACTATGTTGTTTAAAATCTCCTTCACATCCCGATTACAGCCAACTCATTAGATGTTCTGACACAAAAATTTAAAATGTAGTCACCCGTGGAACGGACAGGACTGAAAAACCCGTCCTATCGTCTTGAACAGCCCGTTCTTAAACGATACCAATAATTGGACTTCAATGATCATTTCCACATCTCGCTACTGTTCACGTGACCATAACCGAGCTCGTTCCGGCCGGTACTTCTCTGTTATTTCTCATTTACCTGCTTATTATTCTACATGCAACATATCAGATATTCCCGTCACATCTGGGCGGTTTATTTAAGCTGCACATTTCCTGTCTTATACTTGCTGCCGTTGACTTGCATCGCTATAAACTGGCTTTTTGTGCATCTATTGCTGCTGTTATTGCTGCAGCTGCTTGCTTTTCTGCCTCTCCACCACCCCAGCATCCACCTGTAGGCTCCAGGGTCTGGCGGGTTGATGCAAAGCTTTAGTTATGTTCCTTTATAAACATGCACGTTAGCTGTCTGACTGAAGTGCTTACAAGAAGATCAAAGCGGATGGTGGAAGGTAATCATCACGAATGGTGTAGATTAGCATCCCGAGCTCACTGGTTTGATATTCATAAGTTAGACCAGGGGTCGGCAACCCAAAATGTTCAAAGAGCCATATTGGACCAAAAAACCGAAAAACAAATCTGTCTGGAGCCGCAAAAATGTAAAAGTCTTAAATAAGCCGGTCGGCAACCTGTTTCAGCCAAACAGCCTTTTAGACCCGTTTCCTACAATAAAGAAAACACTGGAGCATCAACTGACTTTTAACATTGATAATTAAATAAAACTTTAACGTTAAATGTGTTGCATTTAACATAAAAACGAGAAAACGAAATCACATTTCTGCATCCAGCAAGAAAAACATTTTAAACTAAAAAAAAAGAAAAGACGTCGGGTTGAAGGTCACTTTTTTTAAAAAAAATTTTTTAAATCTATTTTAGTTGTATTTATGTAGGATGGAAAAAGACGCAGCTTTAATAATCTACCAGCAGCAAACCAAACACGCTGTCCTGTCTGTGCCGTCATCCTTTTACTGGCGCGTGCAGTAAGCTACCCGAAAAATGAAATTACTGTTTCACAAAATATGAACATAGCTACGCAAAATAATCTGGTCAGCAGTGAAAACAAATGAATCTGCCCACGCAGCGCTGAACATGCTCAGTGCATCAGACACTTTTCTTCTCTATCGTCGGCCTACCTGCTGGAGAAGTGATCAAAGCGCAGCATGACAGGGTCGGAGTGGACAAATAAGCTTTTGCTCGTTTATTATTCACTTTAAATGCCAGAACTGCAGCAACAGAGACGCTCCGCTGTGAGGCGTTCGTGGGACAGTGCGCCAGGAGGAAAGTTCAGCGCTCCGCGGCACGTCCACACTCAGTGATATTCTTTGTTTGTAATTAATTCCGTTTTTAATGTTTAATTTCGTGATTGCTGATTCGATAGGGCTGTATCATGCTATGCTGCACAATAGCGGCACGTGAGCATGAAGTGCAGTTATTAACACTGATTGGCTGCGTAAAGGTTTGTGAGACGCATCATCATGCTGGACAGTTACTCGCCGTTTCACTGCAGCTACCTGCTTGTTACACCTGACACTCAATGGGCTGCTTTGCAAAATGGTAAAATATAAATTATGTCTTTATTTTAATAGTTGAGTTGGATTTTATTTCACGTGCTGCATTTGCAGTGCTCGGAGAACTCGGGAAAAGTGCGCAACTGTACATGAATCCCTCAGAGGGATCATCATAATCCTCAAATTTAGAATAAGATAAGAAACTTTATTGTCTCTCAAGGGGACATTTGTCTCGGTCTTTTAGAGTCACATTATTAAAGTGAACCAACCAAAATACAATACACTTTAGTAGAATAGTCATTAATTCATTTTCCAATGCAGGGAGCCGCAACAGAGGGACTAAAGAGCCGCATGCAGCTCCGGAGCCGCGGGTTGCCGACCCCTGAGTTAGACGTTACAATTACACAGAGAAGCTAAAATCTGGGTACGTGATTTGGTGTTCGTACATGGACTAAATACTGTACATGGATAGAAAGTTACAGAAATCTAAATATTTACAGCTTATACATTTTAGCATTCATGAGTCAGGATTCCTTTATGCTTCTTCACAGAAAGGACAACACATGTTCATCTAACAAAAATAACCATTAAACATAATTCTGACACTACCATGCCTCAGATAAATGGACTAATGTTTGTATTTCATATTGTCTGGTGAGACAGCGCTGCTTTGTGACAGTCATGCTATCAACACATTTTACATACGAGCAAGGACTCGTCACGACTTGTTCTGCTAAATGGAAATCGATAACGTGATTGATGCTGTGAGTTCGATTGTAAGTTTTTACTAACAAAGTGGTTTTACACACCAAAAACTAACCAAGGTGAGTAGGTGCCAAACCTGAAGTGAACAGCTGCAAAAGCTCAAATAAACACCAGACAAAAGCAAATATTCAATTCAGCTTTATTTGTATAGCGTCAGTTCGTGACAATGTCACCTCAGGCGGCTTAACAGACAGAAAAGTTCAAGTCAGATTCACCAAAGCCTAGCTAAGGAAAGCAGCAGATTCTATCCTGGATTTCCCAGGAAGCCAATGCAGAGAAGCGAGGACTGGAGAAATGTGATCTCTCCTGCTGGTTCTAGTCAGAACCAGTGGCGGAGACCATTACTCACATAGGGGTGGCCAGATACCTCAGAGCGCATGTATATGTACACTACTCACAAAAGTTAGGGATATTTGGCTTTTTGTATGATGTCAGAATGAATCTAAAATCCACTTTAACATTTCATGAACTGAATTAAACTTTCTCTAAACTTTTCAATGCACATGTACGTTGTTCAAAGGTTAAATATCTATTGCACATCATCCTGTTCTCCAAAAACTGAAAGTTGAATATCCCTAACTTTTTGTGAGGAGTGTATATTACATGTGCATCCAACTGTACGGGGTAGCTAGTGTGTAAAATAAGAAGGAAAAGTGGTTTGGAAGCAGCTTGGGGTCTCTGTAACTGCTTGAGTGTTGCCTGGTTAAAGCGTGGGGGTGGCCAGTGATTGGACACCCCTGGCCACCCCATAGCTCCGCCCCTGGTCAGAACCCTCGCTGCAGCATTCTGGATCAGCTGGAGACTTTTCAGCTGATCAGGGCAGCCCAATAATACGGAATTACAGTAGTCAAAACACCAGAACAAACATCCATCTCCAGGTAACGTAGATACTTTGGTTCATGTCTCCTCTCTAGTGTGATGTTGGACACTCGTTGAGACTATCTGAGCCCTTCAGGGTGGGAAAAAAGCAGGTTTTTAGGATGAACTTGGGCGCGGGGGCCAGTAGCCCCATCCTTATCATTAGCTGCTGCTAGCTGCTGCTAGCTGCTGCCGGATAAATACTGGAAATATCTGGAACATTCCTTCATCACTCACATACACTGCAAAAACTCAAATCTTAGCAAGTAGATTTTTCTCATTTCTTGTCAAAATATCTCATCAGACTCAAAATATGACAAAATTGCTTAAATAGAAACGTTTCGGGAAGATATAAGATCTTGTTTTAAGACAATGCATCTCATTTTAAGAGCGTCCAAAAAGTCTACCAATGGGACAAGCAAAATTTTCTTGATATGATTTCTTGAAATAAGATCCATTGTCTTAAAACAAGATCTTATAACTCACTGAAATGTTTCTCTTTAAAGGGATATTCTGTAAGTTCTCCCGTGTATTTATTCACAAAAATTGATTATTTGGTTCAAAAGTGTTTTTCCATTAATCAGTAATCACTCCCATCAGCAAACTGAAGTACTTCTTTAAGCTCTGAATTTGCCGTTCGTATCATTAATATCTACATGGAACGGGTCGGCTAAGTGGGGGCTACCATGTCGTGTCGCCATGTTTTTACGTTCAGTAGAAGCGTGACAGCAGGAAAACACAGAAACTCACCGGAGCTGTCAGCTCAGTTCAAGGTGCAGTGAGGAGGAACCGAACGTTACACTGATGCTGCGTTCAGGTGCATCAGTGAGGAGGAACCAGCGTTACTCTGATGCTGCGTTCAGGTGCATCAGTGAGGAGAAACCAGCGTCACACTGCTGCTGCGTTCAGGTGCATCAGTGAGGAGGTTTAAGCGTTACTCTGCTGCTGCGTTCAGGTGCATCAGCGAGGAGGAACCAGCGTTACTCTGATGCTGCGTTCAGGTGCATCAGTGAGGAGGAACCAGCGTTACTCTGATGCTGCGTTCAGGTGTATCAGTGAGGAGGAACCAGCGTTACTCTGATGCTGCGTTCAGGTGCATCAGTGAGGAGGAACCAGCGTTACTCTGATGCTGCGTTCAGGTGCATCAGTGAGGAGGAACCAGCGTTACACTGATGCTGCGTTCAGGTGCATCAGTGAGGAGGAACCAGCGTTTCTCTGATGCTGCGTTCAGGTTCATCAGTGAGGAGGAACCGAACGTTACACTGATGCTGCGTTCAGGTGCATCAGTGAGGAGGAACCAGCGTTACTCTGATGCTGCGTTCAGGTGCATCAGTGAGGAGAAACCAGCGTCACACTGCTGCTGCGTTCAGGTGCATCAGCGAGGAGGAACCAGCGTCACACTGATGCTGCGTTCAGGTGCATCAGTGAGGAGGAACTGAACGTTACACTGATGCTGCGTTCAGGTGCATCAGTGAGGAGGAACCAGCGTTACTCTGATGCTGCGTTCAGGTGCATCAGTGAGGAGGTTTAAGCGTTACTCTGCTGCTGCGTTCAGGTGCATCAGCGAGGAGGAACCAGCGTTACTCTGATGCTGCGTTCAGGTGCATCAGTGAGGAGGAACCAGCGTTACTCTGATGCTGCGTTCAGGTGTATCAGTGAGGAGGAACCAGCGTTACTCTGATGCTGCGTTCAGGTTCATCAGTGAGGAGGAACCAACGTTACACTGATGCTGCGTTCAGGTGCATCAGTGAGGAGGAACCAGCGTTACTCTGATGCTGCGTTCAGGTGCATCAGTGAGGAGAAACCAGCGTCACACTGCTGCTGCGTTCAGGTGCATCAGCGAGGAGGAACCAGCGTCACACTGATGCTGCGTTCAGGTGCATCAGTGAGGAGGAACAAGCGTTACTCTGATGCTGCGTTCAGGTGCATCAGTGAGGAGGAACCAGCGTTACCTGATGCTGCGTTCAGGTGCATCAGTGAGGAGGAACCAGCGTTACTCTGCTGCTGCGTTCAGGTGCATCAGCGAGGAGGAACCAGCGTTACTCTGATGCTGCGTTCAGGTGCATCAGTGAGGAGGAACCAGCGTTACTCTGATGCTGCGTTCAGGTGCATCAGTGAGGAGAAACCAGCGTCACACTGATGCTGCGTTCAGGTGCATCAGTGAGGAGGAACCAGCGTCACACTGATGCTGCGTTCAGGTGCATCAGTGAGGAGAAACCAGCGTCACACTGATGCTGCGTTCAGGTACATCAGTGAGGAGGAACCAGCGTCACACTGATGCTGCGTTCAGGTGCATCAGTGAGGAGAAACCAGCGTCACACTGATGCTGCGTTCAGGTGCATCAGTGAGGAGAAACCAGCGTCACACTGATGCTGCGTTCAGGTGCATCAGTGAGGAGGAACCAGCGTCACACTGCTGCTGCGTTCAGGTGCATCAGTGAGGAGGAACCAGCGTCACACTGCTGCTGCGTTCCAGGTGCATCAGTGAGGAGGAACCAGCGTTACACTGATGCTGCGTTCAGGTGCATCAGTGAGGAGGAACCGAACGTTACACTGATGCTGCGTTCAGGTGCATCAGTGAGGAGGAACCGAACGTTACTCTGATGCTGCGTTCAGGTGCATCAGTGAGGAGGAACCAGCTTCACACTGCTGCTGCGTTCAGGTGCATCAGTGAGGAGGAACCAGCGTTACACTGATGCTGCGTTCAGGTGTATCAGTGAGGAGGAACAAGCGTCACTCTGATGCTGCGTTCAGGTGCATCAGTGAGGAGGAACCAGCGTTACACTGATGCTGCGTTCAGGTGCATCAGTGAGGAGGAACCAGCGTTACTCTGATGCTGCGTTCAGGTGCATCAGTGAGGAGGAACCGAACGTTACACTGATGCTGCGTTCAGGTGTGTCAGTGAGGAGGAACCAGCGTTACTCTGATGCTGCGTTCAGGTGCATCAGTGAGGAGGAACCAGCGTTACTCTGATGCTGCGTTCAGGTGCATCAGTGAGGAGGAACCAGCGTTACTCTGATGCTGCGTTCAGGTGTATCAGTGAGGAGGAACAAGCGTCACTCTGATGCTGCGTTCAGGTGCATCAGTGAGGAGGAACCAGCGTCACTCTGATGCTGCGTTCAGGTGCATCAGTGAGGAGGAACCAGCGTTTCACTGATGCTGCGTTCAGGTGCATCAGTGAGGAGGAACCAGCGTTTCACTGATGCTGCGTTCAGGTGCATCAGTGAGGAGGAACCAGCGTCACACTGATGCTGCATTCAGGTGCATCAGCGAGGAGGAACCAGCACTACTCTGATGCTGCGTTCAGGTGCATCAGTGAGGAGGAACCGGCGTTTCACTGATGCTGCGTTCAGGTGCATCAGTGAGGAGGAACCAGCGTTTCACTGATGCTGCGTTCAGGTGCATCAGTGAGGAGGAACCGGCGTTACACTGATGCTGCGTTCAGGTGCATCAGTGAGGAGAAACCAGCGTCACACTGATGCTGCGTTCAGGTGCATCAGTGAGGAGAAACCAGCGTCACACTGATGCTGCGTTCAGGTGCATCAGTGAGGAGGAACCAGCGTCACACTGCTGCTGCGTTCAGGTGCATCAGTGAGGAGGAACCAGCGTCACACTGCTGCTGCGTTCAGGTGCATCAGCGAGGAGGAACCAGCGTTACTCTGATGCTGCGTTCAGGTGCATCAGTGAGGAGGAACCGAACGTTACTCTGATGCTGCGTTCAGGTGCATCAGTGAGGAGGAACCAGCGTCACACTGCTGCTGCGTTCAGGTGCATCAGTGAGGAGGAACCAGCGTTACACTGATGCTGCGTTCAGGTGCATCAGTGAGGAGGAACCGAACGTTACACTGATGCTGCGTTCAGGTGCATCAGTGAGGAGGAACCGAACGTTACTCTGATGCTGCGTTCAGGTGCATCAGTGAGGAGGAACCAGCTTCACACTGCTGCTGCGTTCAGGTGCATCAGTGAGGAGGAACCAGCGTTACACTGATGCTGCGTTCAGGTGTATCAGTGAGGAGGAACAAGCGTCACTCTGATGCTGCGTTCAGGTGCATCAGTGAGGAGGAACCAGCGTTACACTGATGCTGCGTTCAGGTGCATCAGTGAGGAGGAACCAGCGTTACTCTGATGCTGCGTTCAGGTGCATCAGTGAGGAGGAACCGAACGTTACACTGATGCTGCGTTCAGGTGTGTCAGTGAGGAGGAACCAGCGTTACTCTGATGCTGCGTTCAGGTGCATCAGTGAGGAGGAACCAGCGTTACTCTGATGCTGCGTTCAGGTGCATCAGTGAGGAGGAACCAGCGTTACTCTGATGCTGCGTTCAGGTGTATCAGTGAGGAGGAACAAGCGTCACTCTGATGCTGCGTTCAGGTGCATCAGTGAGGAGGAACCAGCGTCACTCTGATGCTGCGTTCAGGTGCATCAGTGAGGAGGAACCAGCGTTTCACTGATGCTGCGTTCAGGTGCATCAGTGAGGAGGAACCGGCGTTTCACTGATGCTGCGTTCAGGTGCATCAGTGAGGAGGAACCAGCGTTTCACTGATGCTGCGTTCAGGTGCATCAGTGAGGAGGAACCGGCGTTTCACTGCTGCTGCGTTCAGGTGCATCAGTGAGGAGGAACCGAACGTTACACTGATGCTGCGTTCAGGTGCATCAGTGAGGAGGAACTGAGCGTTACACTGATGCTGCGTTCAGGTGCATCAGTGAGGAGGAACCAGCGTTTCACTGATGCTGCGTTTACGTGCAGTCGGACAGACGGCCGTCAGGTAGCAAACCAGACGTCATTTTAATCACAGAAGCCGAGAGAAAGACGGTAAAACATGGATCAGGGAAAACAATA
>JALJCO010013875.1:0-203193 GCA_023101725.1 Atherinomorus stipes | reverse complement strand
CCTTAAACCAGGGTTTCCCAACCCTGGTCCTCAGGGACCCACCCCTGCTGGTTTTCCAGATATTCCTACTTCAACACACCTGACTCAGATGAATGGCTCGTTAGCAGCTTGCAAAGAAGTTGATGACCAGTTGAGTTGAACTGAATCAGGTGTGATGGAGTTGGAAACCTGGAATACATGCAGGGCATGGGGTCCCTGAGGACCAGGATTGGGAAACCCTGCCTTAAAGGTAGAGTCTGAAGTCCCTCCACCGTTTCCGTTTGCAAACAACAGTATTCAAACTGAGCGCCCCTCCCTCTCAGGCTAATGGCCACCTCATTCTTCAAACTATTCAGCTTCAAACCTCTCCTTCAGAGCTCAGAAGCAGCTAAAAGCCAAATTAATATTAACCCTGGTTTTCCAAAGTGCACTATCTCAAGCTCTTACCTTTTCTTCAGTGCATCCGCCATTTTTTCTTTCTTTCTTTTTTTTTTTTCCTTCGAGAGTTGGAGTGACTGGCGTCTGCTCCAATCATGAGCTTATTTCCACACAGCGTCATGCTCTTAGCTCTGTCATTGGCTGCCGATATAAACAGAAATCTCCACCCAGAAACGTCCCAACCAGACCAAAACAATACAAAAGAGCAAATTACAGGCAGGGGGAGAGAGAGATGCATTTAAACGCACCACGGCATGGGAGTAGGGGCCCAAAGGCGGGTTTGAGACAGATTTCACTTGCTCAAGTCTAACATTTATTTTCACGGGGGAAACTTTGGACTCTACCTTTAAATTAACTTAAGATGCATGGTCTTGATTCTTTTTTTCCTTTCATAAAAATGTCCATTTGCTTTTTTCTTTTACAAATTTTGCTTTATTTTTCTGTAGATAACCACTTAAAAAGAAATAAGTTCATTGTTTCCTAAAATCTAAACCTTTTTTAAACATTATTCCTGTCTTTTACCTGCTTAGACTCCTTATCAGAAACATTCTAGACGGGCCAGGGGGGGGGGTCACTTGGACAGGAAATATCATGAACAGAACCATGATAGATGGATGTGGATCTGATACAGGAACATCCACTCTTGTCATTCAGAATGTGATAGCAGAGCACTCTGAAAAAAAGAATTTTAAAAAATGCAATTTAAAAAAGGTACAATTTGTTACAAAGAGGAGAAAAGTGTTATGCATCCATTTGTTTGACAGTGACTGTATTTTGGAAAATATTCATGGCCCATGTTTTTTATGTCTAATTTGAATATTTCATTTTTTTTTAATAAGATTCAAAGCAACCAGAAATCACAGGCGAGACACCAATCACCAAGAGTGATGCTCTGAATCTGACCTGCACTGTTGAAACCTTCCTTCCATCTGTGAAATCCTGGTCTACACAAGTCACCAACAGAACCTTCACAAATGAAACTGGATCTGATGCTGGAACATCCACACTTGTCCTCCATAATGTGTCAGCAGAGCAGTCTGGACAGTACATCTGTACAGCAAAACATCTCAACACCCTGATAGAAGATGTGAATGTCACTGTGATACGTAAGTAGACAGTTCAGTCATTTAGAATTTGTTCTTGCATTATTTATCATCGGTAAAATTTTGTCAAATTTTACTATCATATAAAACCCTTTGAGAAACCCATGAAAAGTTTTCTAATATATGCTTTGGTGTGGGTGATTTATTTGCAAATCAGACACTTCATTAGACATTATTGTGTCATCCAATATGCCTCTACTCACTGTAAAATAAATATGTTTGCTACAAAATCTAAAATATATACATACAAGGTAATTACAAAGTTTTCCTCACTGACAGACGGGACAAAAAATGATAAAACTGTAAATTCATTGAACATTTACAGTATACAGCATAGATGACAGAATGTTGCTACATACTGTAAATATGTTTTTATAGAATAAATCAATGTAAATTAGATAAAAATCAAATTAAAAAATTAAGCATCACTGTTTATGTCTGTAGAAATAAAATACTTAAGTAATTCATACATAAGTGTTAGAAAGTGTTCACATTTGAAATATTTGTCAGATGCATTTTTAAACTTACCTGGTATAATGATACTGTATGCCTCATAATTTTTCAAACACAGCATTTGGATTTTACAATGTTCTGATTCAAATGTGTCCCATGTTTGCTTTAAAAGATGCAGAGCAGCCTGAGATCAGTGGAAACACAACTATCAACAAGGTTGATGCTCTGAGTCTGACCTGCAGGCTTGATAGTTTTCCTCCATCCGTAATCATGTGGACCAGACTTCCTCAGAACCAAACACAACATCCAGAAACTGAATCTGAAACTGGAGCCTCCACTCTCATCATCCATAATGTGACAGCAGGCCACTCAGGACAATACATCTGTACAGAAAAACTTCTGAATAACACTGAGAAAAAAGATATTAACCAAACTCTGATATGTAAGTAGAAAGTATTGCTGTTGTAAATTAATCTTACTACATAATCCTTTATCATCTTTTTAACTCATGTGAAGAAACATTAATTATTCATATCAAAAAGGGATAATCTTCTAAACTGGTTTGTGTAAATTTGTCAATTTTGTCAATCATGTCATCATTTTGGTACAGAATGAGGTTTTTGTAAGACCGGCATCTTCATTTTATTAAATGACTAGATAACATCAAAGCATGTGATAACGTCAAAAGTAAATTAAAATTTTTATCATTTAAAAGCACAAACATTTTGACTCACCTAACAAGATAATTGCATACCGATTTTAAAATTTGTTCTTAATTTTTTGTCAAAGATTGGAAGAGCCTTGAAATCACTGGTGAGAGAGATGTTATGGAGGGCGATGTGCTCAATCTAACCTGCACCACTGACAGCTGGCCTCCGTCTGAAATCATCTGGAGTAAACTTGGCTTCAACTCCTCCTTAAACAATGGTACTGGAGCGGCCTCACTGGTCATCTATAATATAACAGCAGAGGGCTCTGGACAGTATGTGTGTTCAGCAAAACATCTGAATAAAACCCTGAAAGAAGTCGTAAATGTAACTGTGAGATGTAAGTAGACATTTAACTATTTTGGTTCAGAAAATGTGTTCTTGTGTTAATCCTCATCTCTGATGTTTTACTCCAAAGAGTCCAAAGTTTCCCCCCTAAAAATAAACATTAGACTGGTGCAAGTGAAATCCATCTCAAACCGCACTTTTGGGCCTTTACTTGCGTGCAGTAGTTAGTTTGAATGCAACTCCCTCTCCCCCTGCCTGTAATTTGCTCTTTTGCTTTGTTATGGTGCGTTTGGGACGTTTCTGGGTGGAGATTTCTGTTTATATCAGCAGCCAATAACAGAACTAAGGGCATGACGCTGTGTGGGAATAAGTTCATGATTGGAGCAGACACCAGTCACTCCAACTCTCGAAGGAAAAAAAAAAAAAAAAAGAAAGAAAACACAGGATGCACCGAAGAAAAGGTAAGAGCTTTAGATAATGCACGTTGGAAAACCACGGTTAAAATTAGTTTGGCTTTATCTGCTTCTGAGTTCTGAAGGAGAAGCTTGAAGCTGAATAGGCTGAAGAACGAGGCGGCCGTTAGCCTGAGAAGGAGGGGCGCTAAGTTTTAATACTGTTGTTTACAAACAGAAATGGTGGGGGAACTCTGGACTCTACCTTTAAGTGAAACTTAAATCTGTGTGACATTATTTATTTTGCAGAGTGTTTGTGGTTTTACTTGACGTTGTTGCGATTAAAATATGTCATGTTTATTTTTAAAAGATGCAAAAGAGCCAGAGATCACTGCAGAAACAACTATCAATGAAAGTGATGCTCTGAATCTGACCTGCACTGTTGAAACCTTCCTTCCATCTGTGAAATCCTGGTCTACACAAGTCACCAACAGAACCTTCACAAATGAAACTGGATCTGATGCTGGAACATCCACACTTGTCCTCCATAATGTGTCAGCAGAGCAGTCTGGACAGTACATCTGTACAGCAAAACATCTCAACACCCTGATAGAAGACGTGAATGTAACTGTGATACGTAAGAAGACAGTTCAGGCATTTTAGAATTTGTTCTTGCATTATTTATCATCCCCAAATTTTTGTCAAGTTTTACTATCATTTAAAACCCTTTGATGCATAGTGTCCATTAGAGTGGGCTGTTTTCCAGTATGCATTGGTGTGGGTGATATATTTGCAAACTAAGCCTATTATTAGACATTGACAGGTTTTTAAAAAATGTATTTAACCTTTATTTTACCAGGAAAGCCTCATTGAGATTGAAAAATCTCTTTTTCAAGAGTGTACTGGCCAAGACAGCAGCAGAGAAATCAAGTTACAGAACAATCAAACACATTCAAATAAGGTTTTAGAACATTTAAAAACATAAATGTGAAATAAATTAGCAATAAAATAGCCATTCAAAATCCACAAATCAGACAAAACATTTACATTGCATTGCATTGTGTCATCCAATGCACTTCTACTCGCTGTAAAACAAGTGAAAATACTACAAAATCTAAAATTTATACATACAAGGTGAATACCATGTTGGCCTTAGGGTCAAACAGGACAAAAATAATAAAAATATAACTTCATGTAACATTTACATTATATAAATGGCAGCATGTTGTTTCATATGTTTTATAGAATAAATCAAAATAAATTAGATAAAAATCAAATTAGGTGAAAATAAAGAAGTATCACTGTTCATATCTAAGTAAAATATTTCAGTAATTCATACACAAGTGTTAGAAAGTGCTCACATTTGAAATATTTGTCAGATGCATTTTTAAACTTACCTGATATAATGATACTGTATGCCTCATCGTTTTTCTAACACAACGTTTTGATTTTACAATGTTCTGATTCAAACGTGTCCCATGTTTGCTTTAAAAGATGCAGAGCAGCCTGAGATCAGTGGAAACACAACTATCAACAAGGTTGATGCTCTGAGTCTGACCTGCAGGCTTGATAGTTTTCCTCCATCCATAATCATGTGGACCAGACTTCCTCAGAACCAAACACAACATCCAGAAACTGAATCTGAAGCTGGAGCCTCCACTCTCATCATCCATAATGTGACAGCAGGCCACTCAGGACAATACATATGTACGGCAAAACTTCTGAATAACACTGGGAAAAAAGATATTAACCAAACTCTGATATGTAAGTAGAAAGTATTGCTGTTGTGAATTAATGTTACTACTTAATTCTTATTCATCTTTTCAACTCATGTAAAGAAACATTAATTATTCATATCAAAAAGTGATAATCTTCTAAACTGGTTTGTGTAAATTTGTCAATTTTGTGAATCATGTCATCATTTTGGTACAGAATGAGGTTTTTGTAAGACCGGTATCTTCATTTTATTAAATGACAACATGAGATAACATCAAAGCATGTGATATTGAAGTAAATAAAAAAGTTTTATCATTTAAAAGTACAAACATTTTGACTCACCAAACCTGACAATTGCATACTGATTATTTTAAAATTTGTTCTTAATTTTTTGTCAAAGATTGGAAGAGCCTTGAAATCACTGGTGAGAGAGATGTAATGGAGGGTGATGTGCTCAATCTAACCTGCACCACTGACAGCTGGCCTCCGTCTGAAATCATCTGGAGTAAACTTGGCTTCAACTCCTTCTTAAACAATGGCACTGGAGCGGCCTCACTGGTCATCTATAATATAACAGCAGAGGGCTCTGGACAGTACGTGTGTTCAGCAAAACATCTGAATAAAACCCTGAAAGAAGTCCTGAATGTAACTGTGAGATGTAAGTAGACATTTACCTATTTTGTTAAGAAAATGTGTTCTTGTGTTATTACTAATCTCTGATGTTTTACTTCCATTTTAATTACCCCATGTAATCAGAAAGTGCTAATTTTTTTTAATAATGGCTGGATACATTTTTCCTTTTTCCCTAACGGAAATGTTAAGTTGTGTCACATTATTTATTTTGCAGTGTTTGTGGTTTTACTTTACAGTACATTGTTGTCATTAAAATATGTCATGATTGTTTTAAAAGATGCAAATCAACCGGAGATCACTGGAGAGACAACTATCACTGAGGGTGACGTTCTAAATCTGACCTGCACTGTTGATAGTTTTCCTCCGTTTCTAATCATGTGGACTAGACGAGTAATGAACAGAGTCCTGAATGAATCTGGATCTGATACTGGAGCATCGACTCTTGTCATCTATAACATGACAGCAGAGAACTCTGGACATTACATCTGTACAGCAAAACATCAGAATAAAACCCTGAAACAAGTTGTGGATGTTACTGTGAGATGTAAGTAGACTGCATTCGTACTGAAATAAAACAATATATATTTGGTTGAGAAACATAACAAAGGGATGTTGCAGCAGTCAAGACATGAGGAGATAAGTGTGAAATGTTTTTCCTGTCTTTATAAGATAAAACAGATTGTACTGTAGATATTTCTTAAAAGTATGACTGCCTGAGTTTTGTGTTGTGCTGCTAAAACTTAGTACTGTTGTATAAAACTCAGGTTTTTTGCAACAGAATTCACGTCTTCAATGAGCCAGCAGATGGCAGTGCTGTTTAGTGATTTGCTGTGAAAATGATGGGGGGGGGGTGTTGTCAATCTAATCATAAAAGTTTGGAACAGGGGGATTTGTTGTTTTAATCAAAAGTTTTTCATTTCAAAAAAAAAAAAAGGGAAGATGAAAGTTTGAATTTATCAAAGTCAAAGTAACATCAGGGACAGGTCTGAATCTGACCTACAGTGTTCTGCTTTATAATATATGTGTTGTCTTTGAAGTTATGATCCTGTCTCTTTGCAGTGCGGCCGAAGATCCTAAGTAACTCTAGATGTGAGGCTGAGTCTGATGTCCTGACCTGTGTGTGTATCAGTCAGGGGTTTCCTTTGCCCACAATTAAATGGCCACTTTTAGAAACCCACACAGAGTACTCTTTCAACACCGCTGTGTCAAACCACACAGTCACAAACACCATCATCCTAACGGTAAGAGACCACAACGGATCTTCAGCTTTGTGCGTCAGCAGCAACCAAAATGGAGAAACAGAAATGGAACTCTTTATTAACAAAGTCGAAAAAGAAGGTAAATGCTCTTTGGACAAAGATTTGTAAAACGTGTGTTGTCAGTGTGTTGTGACAGTTTTTTTGGTAACCATTATGTCCTTGATTGTAGGTCAAATTATCATATCTTTAAGGAGTCTTGCACAGCCAGGAATCATAATTTCATTTTTGATCGGCATGCTGCTTTCAACAGTGGGTTTCTCTTTGGTGAAGCTGTGTTGCAGGTATACCATCAAGTTGTGCCCCTGTGTAGCCAAATATCGGATTTGTATTGCAGCACAATCTTAATTTGTTGTATTTTCACCTGTAAGTAAACATTTCCAGATGTTAATTCTCTGAAAGATTGTCAGTAATAGAGGGAGTGCAAAAATAATAATGTTTGGACAGAGGAATGAGTTGGAAAAATATTTAAAGAAAACACACTCACAAACAAACAAAAAAGGTATTCTCATATCAAATAAGATGAGAAGTATAATCATAGGTTCATGAGGGGTGTTTGTCTTTTTTTTAGTCTTTTATCTAATTCTAACATTTGCTGCTGAAATATATTTTTCAACAGGAAAAAACAGAAGATTTATGGAAATCTGATGGAGACTCTGGAAATGGTGACAAGTCTAAAGGAACCACAGGTATTTATATCAACTTAATTAAAGAATCAAACTTGATTGTGACTTTGGGAGCATCAAGTATTAAGCAATAGAGTTTTAAAAGAGTTGGCGACACGGCCTTGACTTCATGTAATTTTGCAATATAACAGTACAAGACAAGTTAGAAGTCAATCAGACTTGTATTCACATAAATATCCAATTTTTAAGAAAGCATCGTAGCAGCAGCTAGCAAAACTCCTCTCCATGACGTGACATCAGCGGTAGAAGCCTTTGCAGTCAGCGATTGTTCTACATGCACAATAGAAGTGGTGAAAAACATGACAGATGGCTCCCGAACAGCTAGCTTGGAACTGGTTTGTGTGGTAGGATCATCAGCCAGTTCAGAAGAGTGTGATGATGCTGAAGAATATGGGGGCGCGTTATACTAAAGGACTCGACACACTTGAGGCAATGCCACTCCTTCTCCATTCATTCATAGAAGGAGTGACGTCGCCTCCCGCATCAGCCCTTTAGTATAACGCGTGCTCCCCTTCTCTCCCTCTCTGACCTGTCAGATGTCAAAGCTTCCCTCTTGTTGATAAACCAACCTTTGTTGGCAGATTTCCAACGAGTAAGATGATACTTTCACAGAGTCTTATAACGCAAATGTAACTTCGGGTCAGCTGAAGGGAACTTGCTCTGGACAAACACCAGTAAAGATCTGCGCTGTGGCGGCGCTGGTGTCGGTCTCGTTTACGACCCAAATCCTCCGGATCCTCAGGTAGCGCCAGTGCTAGTTACGTTACCAAGCAGCCCAAAGAAAAGTTTTAGCCTAACTGGCTCAGAATATATCTGTGGCTCGATCACAACGACGAAGACACGAGCTGCTCAGTTTAATGTTTGTGTGATGAGACCAACATCAGCGCTGCGTCACCGCCGTTTCTCACACAGGAGCTGAAGAGAAAATGTGAGGTCGAAAACTTGCATCTTCCAGTGAAATTACTGTTTTGGTTGCAGTAAATGGCTGCGGATCAGTTAAATGACATTTTCTATCATAACCGGTAGTTTACTGTAACTACAGTTATGTACACAGATGCACAGTTATGACGAGTTATGATGTTATAGGCGACATTACAACATGACAGCCTGATAAAGTTTCTAACTGGCCACTTCGAGAAGCAGTGATGTAAAGCTTAGTCGTATTACATTGTAAATATCACTATGTATTATATACGGTAGACCAGCAGAGGAAGTGCCAGCACCCGAGGACATATAACATGTTGTTTAGAAGAAAGTTATTGAAAAAATACCTGTCCAGGTGGACTTCGAGTCCACATTCAGTCCGAGGCTGCTCTCTACCTTCAGTACAATCCACCGAGAACACGAACTTTATTCCTTGTTTGGTCTCTCCTGCGTTTCAAGCCTCTCTCCTCCTCAGTTTTGATGCTTACAGGCTGTTTTGCTGCGGTATCGCCACTTTCCCTTTGGTAGACGCCATGCGGTTCTGTTTACAAGTGCTGCCGTGCACGCGAGAGAGGAGGGCGCTTCTCGTTAGAAAACTCTCTCCTCCTGCCTGTAATTCGCTCTTTTGTATTGTTTTGGTGCTTTCGGGACGTTTCTGGGTGGAGATTTCTGTTTATATCAGCAGCCAATGACAGAGCTAAGAGCATGTGGAAATAAGCTCATTATTGGAGCAGACGCCAGTCACTCAAACTCTCGAAGGAAAAAAAAAGAAAGAAAGAAAACACTGTATGCACCAAAGAAAAGGTGAGAGCTTCCGATAGTGCACTTTGGAAAACCAGGGTAAATAATAGCTTGGCTTGTACCCACTTCTGAGCTCTGAAGGAGAAGCTTGAAGTTGAATAGGCTAGCTAGAACGAGGCGGCCATTAGCCTGAGAGGGAGGAGCCCTAAGTTTGAATACTGTCGTTTGCAAACAGAAACGCTGGAGGGACTTCGGACTCTACCTTTAACTTACATAATCGGTGTGTTATATCCAACAGATTAATCATGGTGAAGCAGTGGAATATGCCCAAGTCCAGATCCAAGGAGCAGGTGAAGAGGATGTAGCTGCAGCAGCAGGAAGATCAGATGTACAGTACTCTGATATTAATGTTTTGGTGTTGGAAAGACAGATTCTGGGTAAAGCAGAACAGAAACAAAGCAACACATCCACATATGCTCAAATTAACAAACAAACAAAAAAAAGAAAAATGATAAGGGAATTTGGAGAAGGTAAAGAGGAAGAGGGGTTAAAATCCTGTGAAGAGAAAGGAAGTGATGACGGAGCAGTTTATTCCAATGTGGTGGACCTAATGGATCAGATTTGATGGACTTGTAATTAATCAGCTTGACGATAAAGTTATTTATGCAAAGGACTAATGTATTTACTTTTTGATGTTTAATGGTTTTGCATAAAGTTCTGTTATTTCCCAAACCCAATAGAGCTTGAAGTCAGTCATACAGTAACTGATCCACAACCCTGTAAAACTACAAAGCTTATTTGTGGCTATCTGGGTGTGCAGGCAGACGGATTACTTTAAAAGATTATAAATGTCTTTGGAGATAAGGCAAGTATATTTGTGTAGAACATTTCATGTACTAAACAATTTAAAGTGTTTTACACAAAACATAAACAGCATGACAGCAAGGTGAAAAGGAGTGTGAAAAGGTACATTAAAAGCTAACTTTAGAAAAATGAAAGAAATTAAATGAAGACAGAAAAGTCTTAACTAAAAGGATGTTTGCAGGTACGCAACAAATGCCCAGGCAGGATTCAATCCCCAGACTCATATGAGAGTCATGGGCATTAACCTGCCAGCCAAAGGGATATCCAAGTAGCCAGGGCGCATGATTAATCAGATGCATAGTGACAGGAACCCACACTGTCACAATAAGATACAATGCAAGAAATAAAGGTCACGGTGTGAGGAATTAACTGCAGCGAAAAGAAGAAATTAAAAAATTGTAATCTTGATCAGAAACTGCTGATGGTTTCAGCAGAAATGCAGTTTTCTGGGAGTTTGTTTCACAAGTGAAAAACATGAAAATGGAATGTTGCCCCTATATGTTTAGTTGCGACTGAGAACAGAAAGTAGTCTTAACCCAGATGACCTGAAGGATCTGGTTGGTTCACCATGAACCAGAATAACCTGAATGTATTTTGGCCCTTAACCATTCTGTGCTTTGTAAACTAACGGCAGGACTTTGAGGTCAATTCTTTGACAAACAGGAAGTCACTGTAAAGATCTGAGGACTGGAGTTACATGCTCCACTTTCTTGGTCTTAGCAAGGACTGGATCAGCAATGTTCTGGACTTACTGCAGCTGTCTGATGGACTTTTTAGGGAGACTTGCAAAGACAGCGTACCAGTAGTGTAGTCTACTAAAGATAAAGATATATACAAGTTTATATAAATTCTGTTGAGTCATCATTCCTGTAATATATGGAGTTTATTTTGTTTTTTAATAGAAATCAAGAAAAAAAAATAATCTGAAAGAGGAAAACAGTTTTGAATCCAAAATAAAAATATTGAGAACAAATTTGCACACAAACTCCATAGTAATATTGATTAATTAAAGCAGAACTCAGTAACTTCAGCTCGGGGCTCCCCCTAGTGGTGTCCTTTCACTCTCGTAAAGTTCAACCCCCCCTACACCCCCACAGCACACAGACGGCTTCTCTACCCGTCTTTCCTCTATTTTGATCCCTGGATATATTTCTAAACTTTTACTAGCTTGTTGATGCTACGTTGGTAGCAGCACCTCGTCTCCCTCTGCTCAAAGCAGAGTCCTGTCTCTTCTGAAACGGGACATTTTACCCGCGATTTGCAGGTAAATATGCCGTGGATTATATTTTTCTCTGGTGTTGGCGGGTAGCAGGTAAGAATAAGAACTTTTATTTACTTTTTGCGGACATGACAAGTGATTATTGAGCCTAAAGCAGTGATGCTTCACCCGGCGCCCAGGCAGCGCAAGCTACGTGAATCACTCTGGTCCAGCAAAGAGTTGGTTATGAGAGCCAGGAGCCGTGTTTAGGTGGTGTGAAGCTAAAGAACTGTTTTCTTTGAATTAGCGCTGGTAGTCTGGTTCAAATCAGAGCTGGAAGCAGCTCGGTAGATAGGGGACATGAGCACCGTACAGCGGTTTCTGTTGTCACAAGTTCTGCTCGGGTCGGTGCAGGCAAAGTTGCATAGAGCTGCTCACAGGCCAGAGGCCCCGGCGGGAGGGGGGAAAACATTGAATCGCTCCATAAACACTTTGTTTAGCCCCACAGGGATTCCGAAAAGCATTTATTGAGGTAAAAAAGTTACTGAGTTCTCCTTTAATTTGATCAGTTAATTTGATCAATGTTTGGTCTTTAGTCTCCTGGTGAGATGGTTATGTAAATTTGTATGACATTATTATGTAACATATTTTGTTGTTTTTCTTTATTTGAGTGAGAGGGAACATGTAGATGTTAAACAGCAGAGGCCCCAAGATGGAGCCTTGTGGACCTCCAGGGTTTGTTTTTTTTTTGTTCACTCAAATTAATAGTTACTTGTAAACACAAAGTACTTGATCCAGCTTGTTTCTTTACAGAGGATCTTTTTAACTTTGGCATTTTGTTCCAAGGACTAGTAAATAATTTAATTCAGTTTTGGCCATTATGTTACCAGATTAAGAGGAAAAAAAAAACTGTTGTATTGTCATGTAGTATTAGAGAAAAGAAACCGCAGTTATGCACAAGGGTTTCTCATCTGCTAATAATTGTTTTCTTTCTTTTTTTTTTTTTTCAAATCACTCTGTGAAAGAATGTGAAGCTAAATCATCATCTGGAACCCCGGGCAGGTGTCAAATGTTTTGCATACTGGGTTCCTCTTAACAGGGGAAAATGAAACTCTGCAGAGCAGATTCAAAGGGTTTTTACATGTAGCAGTGCATGTCTCTGTGACTTTGTTCCCCTTTGTTAGTGAGACCAAAAGAAAAAAAATGTTTGTAAAAGCTTTACCAATAAATGAAAAGAAAACAAAGCTGCTTTTCGATTGCAGTTTTGTGCATCAACCTAATGAAGAAACGACACAGAAACACCTCTTCCTGTGTTAAACGTCTGTTGTGTTTACACAATGAAAACCACTTACTGAAGATCCCATTTTCAGTGAAGATCCCATTTTCAGTTCAGATAATGCCACATGACACCCATTCTGTGTAAATAATATCACATTATGAAAATGCACTTATTTGTACAATAAAAAAACATTTAATTAAAAAACAAGTTGTATAATTGTTTGTGTGACATGTTTGTAAATCTATCTCCACATGGAAGGCAGCAGCTTCACATACAAACGGTAAGCGTGTGTGCTTAAGCTGATATAGGATTAAGGTTGAGCTGAAAGGATTAGAATGTTCCACTAGCTGGACAATCACTTTAAATAGATCAACCAGACACTTCGAAACTGCTGAAGCTCTGAAGGCAAAATATTTCAACCAGAGGCTGCATCTCCCAAAACACAGGTGAGTGTGTGCAGATTTGCTGAATAGAAACAAAATTATTAAAAGTCAATTTCAAGGTGTTGGATTAGTAAAGGCTTCAGGTTGTTTTGACCATACAGACACCAACACCTCAGATATGAAGAGTATTTTCACCATCACTGATCCAAGACTTTTTAGCAAAAAACCTTGTAAAATCCTGAAGTGCCTCTTCTAATATTTTATTTGTTTATTTATTTTGGAACTGCATGATTATTTTTGCTGAAGTCTAAGCCTAACCTATCTGTCATTTTTCACCGCATGGGGTTACAATTTGTACCGATCTTTTAAAAACCCTATTGCATGTCAATATATCGATAAAACTTTTCAGTTCCTTTTTACTGGAAAATACTAAAATTCATATTCATCATAAAATTAAATTTTGCAAGGTCCTTTAAACTTAGAAGATGTCTTTTTTTTTTTTTACAAGACGGTACTCAAGTTAAAGGGGCCCATATTATGCACTTTTCCCCACATCTGGAACAATTCTTTGATATCTTAATGTAATATAGGAGTCATGGTTTGATCAAATCCGTCTTCAGTTACAGCGCTTAAGCCGCACGCACTCTCTTTTTTTCTCCCCTCTTCTCTCAAACGCACCTCTGAGTGTGTCACGCAAGAAGCTGCAGCAGCTTCATTGTTTCTCGTCTCTATCGGTGTTGTGCAGGACGGCATGCTAGTAGAGTCCTCTCTGAAGAGAGATTGTCTCAGTCCATGAAGCAGAGTGGTGCTAGTTAATCAGGAATGGAAGTGGACGGTGTTCCAGACTGGAGTGGCCAGCCAGTGAGGTATGAATACAATGCAGAAGTCAGGCCTTTTGTAAAATTGCTTCATTTAAAAGTCTTACAGACTTTTAATAACTACAAAGGTTTTTATAGGCATTTTTAGTCTCATTATAAGTTAAAACATCACAGAAGACCATTTCAAGCACTTAGAAAAGTCAGTATGCATAAAATGGGCCCTTTAAAGTCTAATGCAACAATTTAAAAGTACCTATTATGAGTGCTACATTCAAAATCCTGCTTGAGTTAAACCACACACTATCAGCAAATATAAAAAAAGAGCATACATTAATTCACACTCAAAATGTCCCATGTTTTTGCATTATAAAATATGTAATGATATTTGAAAAGGTGTGAAGATCTTAGGCATCATTCAACTGTACAAATAAAGGTGAGGATAAAACCCATTTATAGCATCACCTCTGTACACCAGATTTAAGTGTATTCCTAGAAATATTTTTAAGAGTTCACACAATCATTCTGTCTTATTGAGCGTTTATAAGTATTTATATATAAAATGGTTTTCCTAATCTTCCCATAGGAATGGCTGATGTCCTCAAAAGCTTAAACCTCCTTGAGACCCTCAAAGAGTCGATGGAGAACAATAAGTTATCAGATGTCAAGGATACTGTGGAAGATCTCCTCATCAGCAGGATCAACTTAGCTGTGGTGGGGGACCGTGGGAATGAAAAGGCCTCCTTCATGAACTCCCTCCGTGGCCTCGGGTCTGATGATGAGGGTGCAGCTCCTTCTCCATCCCCTGCTGCTCCAGAAGAAGTAGCTGGCTACCCTGACCCCAAATACCCTGACTTCCGCCTCTGGGATCTACCACCTGTCCCGACAACGTCTTCGTTTGAACCAGAGGAATACATGAATAAATACAAGTTCCTCCGCTACAATGCTGTCTTTATGACGTTCACACAGACAGTCCAACCCAACAGTGTGCAGGTTTTCTTGGAGGCTCTTTCTCTTCAGCGACAAACTGTGTACTTTCTGCTTTTGGCTTCTGCAAAAGACACTGACAAGACCCTTGAAGAAAAGAGGAAAGCCAGTTTGGAAGAATTGAAATCACAGGGTGTGAAACAGCCCAAAGTCTACCTCATCAGACCCTCCATGCTGGAGAAGTTTGACTTCCCTGGCCTCGTGGAGGACATGGGTAGAGACCTGCCAGAAATCCGAGCTCACGCCCTTCTCTTGGCTTTACCAACACTCACTTCATCACTGGTCACCCAGAAAAAGGATTCATTCAAAGCAATTATATGGGCTGCTGCCTCACTGTCTGGTGGAATGTCAACTATTCCTGTTCCCCTTGTTGCATCCATGGTGGACTCGAGCATAGCAGTGCGGATTCTGTTAAAAGCTCAAGCATCCCTGTGTCTGGATGATGAATCCATTGAACGACTGGCCCGACAGCGAAGGATGGAACCCGCAAAACTTAAGGAGCTGCGGACTTGCAGTCTGTCAGTAGAGGTCACTAAAGGAGAGGTTAAAAAGCGCCTGGCAGCTGCAGAGCGGGATCTGGCCACAGTTTCATCAAAGCTGCTACAAATGGCGATGCCGAGGCATGCACGTTCAGCCGGCCGCTCCTTCACTGCCATGCTGCAAGCTTTAAACTGTGCTATCGATGAAATGGCTGTTGATGCTGAAAACATAGTAGCTACTGCTCTTGGAGAGGGGAAATGAGTCAAAGTTTTACCACTAAGTACAATGTTTCCTGTGTATGTTTGGTTTATTGACATCACTGTTATGTTTTTGCTAAATAAACTTCTTATATTTCATAACTTTTTGTTTTCTAATACTGTTTTCACACTGGGACGGATGCAAATAGCACCAAAATATGAATAATTCAGAAGATACAGTAGATATCAACGTTTTTGTCAGCACACACCTGGTTTGAAATTATGAAGGTGCTGCAAGAAACTCACATTTTGTTTTTCCAGAGGAATGGGGGAGATAGGAGACAGTGATAATTCTTTTCTCACTTGTCAAACAAGGTGTTGTGACACAAAGATGACAACATACTTGGCCGTGATGATGCTGTAGCAGCGACCAAGCGACACTTCTCTCTCTTTTTTTCTTTCTCTTTTTTTTTTTTAACATTGCATAGCTTGCGACCAGCTCTGGTGACTGTCAATGCTCTTCTTCTGATTGGTTGATTGTGTATCTGTCAGATGCTAATATTAAAAAAAATCTACCTAGTTCAAAAACACTTTCTTCACAAAATCACTACAGTAGATGGAATTTTGTCACTGATGTGAAAGTTCCCATTGATTTTCCATTAGTTTGATTGAAAACATTGCCGAATCTTTCAGATGAAACATTTGGAGTAGATGTGTAAAGGTCTTTAGTCCTAAAGAACACTGTACAGGCCATCTGAACTTGACTGTGATAAGAATATGTTGTGAGCTTTACTGTGCCTGTATTGGGGCCACCCATGTTGGAGCTAGCGCTGTTAAATCTTTAAATAGAGGAAGTGAGAGGAGGTTCAGATGCATATGAGTTGTAGCTTTTAAGCTGAAAAAAAAAGAAAAAAGTTCTTCCCTTGGCTAATGCAGCTATAAAAGGCTGGTGTTCTCTAGGTTGCATGATTGCACATGCAAATTCTGCGTTTAAGACTTCAACTCGACTGTAAAAAGTTCCTTTTTTAAATCTTATTTTTAGTTTAGGAGGCAGAATGTGCACCACATACTGCTAGTAGTGAGTCCACTGAGGTAAGAACTGGCTTTTTTATATTTACTTTTTTATCTAAAAGATCTTGTGTTTGCCTGCCTGACTTAGCTGAAAACGACATTTCTGTCTGAAGCGTAGCTTCATCTCAAATATTTAAGGACAACACTGTAAAACTACAGGGTTTAGTTTTGGTTTCTGAAAAGATGCTGTAATGGAATGAAAATTTTTGTAAAACTTGTTTTTATTGATATTTATGAGTTATACAACAGGCCATATCTAGCTTTTGAGTATAATTTTGGATTTCAACTTTATACCGCACTATGTAAAATAAACTCACTGTACTACAGGAGTGTAATGAGGCTACTTTGTATAAATAATTAAGAAGAGAAACATTTTACTAAAAGAAAAATTGTCATTCGTACATCATAATTTTGCTATAAATGAAAAGCTGAAACCTGAAATGTTTTGAATCTTACTTTTCTTTTCTCTCACACAGAGGAGAGTTTGTTGTTTATAATTTGTTGGAGTTTATTATTATTATTATTCAAAACTGCATTTCCTGAAATGAAATTTACCAACTTTATTGGCGTAGGTGAGTGATTAAAAGAAAAAAAAATCTATTTTTTTTCTTTTCTATTTGTGCTTCAAAGTATTCTATCACAGGGTCACAGCACCGAAAAAACAAATAAAGAAACATATTTACTCTGGTAAATGTGAGAAAAACAAAGAGGAAGAGTATCAGTTGTTCATTTGCAATGAAAGCTACGATGTAAAAGACTTGAGCCCTGCTTGAACATGAATGCACACACAGTCTGGTGGCTGACATGTCTGGCCCTCATAAAAAGTAAGTATTTCTTTCACTTTCCATTTCTTGGTGTTTTTCATGTTGACATAAGGTTTGTTACCTGACATCTCCATTTGTTTTCAAACCAACAGATTTTGCTTGTCTCCCAGACAACCCCTTTGTTTTAGAGAAGCTTGAGCTGACAGCAACAGAAGGGTCTTGCATTGAAATTAAATGTAAAGAAAAAGAAACATCATGGAGTAGTCATGCCGGTGATTACTGGTATTGGATGAAAGACTCAAGTTGGAATAACTCGTCAATGAGTTTTAATGGTACTATTGTTTACAGCACATATGAGAAACGTCCTGTCAGTTCACTCTTTAAAGAAAGAGTGTCTTACATCAATGACACATCTAAATCTGGAGCAGAAAGACTGTGTCATATTTTGATCTGTAAGCTGACGAAGGCTGACAGTGGAAACTACTCATTCAGATTTGAAGGAAAAGATGGGAAAAAATGGAAGACAGAACCAGAGGCAAACCTTACAATTGTTGGTAAGTGCAAGATTTTAAAAAATGACAGATGTATTGAGAAAATACACTAAGATAAGCTGTTGTGTAAACAGAAAAAATCAGATTTCTTAAAATATAAATTGGAAAATTAGTTTAAATTTAACATGAAAACAAACTTTAGGTAAAAACAAGCTAAGAATGAAAAGAAAAGTCAGCAGAGTGGATAGAACAAAGTCCTTATAGCCATTCTTCCATCTTCCCAGTTCCCATTAAAGGGACTTGAGGCAAGATTAAGACACAAAACTCGCGACAGGCGCTTCAGGTAACTGCAGTCACCAGTCAAGCCGTCACAGGAGCGTGCACAAACTGAAGCTATAATGTTGTTTACTCACCTTTTTCTTCGTAGTTACACTTTTTAGTGTCTTTCAGTTGATCTGGATCGTTTGCTGACGGCAGAAGAATCCATAACTATCACTTACAGTGTTTGAATTTACCACGACCGTCTTCTTCCTGTATCAAAACTGCGGATGTAGGTCATTTGACGTCACGTCCGCAGGGCAGCGCGGAAAATTCGGACACCGAATACAGCGCATTTTGTAGCACACAGCCTGTTCAAGGCAACGGAGAGAAACGTGGGTGGAAGCGTTATTTTTGGTATTTAGCGCTTCATCACCCATTAGTATGAAAAAAAATGGACATGCATGTTTGTTTGTTTTTTTTTATTCCTGCCTCTAGTCCCTTTAAGACCGAGTGTATCTTTACAGAATAGATCTGTTTACAGGGAGTTAGTGTTCTGTTTCAAGATACAGTTTCAGTTTCAGCTAGTTTTGTATTTATTTACATAACTTTGTATGTTTATGGAATACGCCGGTGATTACTGGTACTGGATGAAAGACTCAAGTTGGAATAACAAGTCAGTTTGTGTCTATTTATATACTATTTTAAGATGTTTAAATAATTTCTATGTAATCTATTTTCCAGAAAATCCATGTCCAATCACTTTTGAGAAGCCACCTGATGTGATGGAGAATAATACCGTAATGCTCACATGTTCCACATTAAAATCATGTTCATCAAACCTAGAAATTGACCCACTGATGGAGTCGAAGACAACAGCTCCCATCACCACTAACAGTCTCGAAACCAGTGAAAATGCATCAAAAAGCATCACATACAGTTTTAAGACCAGCTGGATGGATGACCAGACTAATTTTTCTTGTAAAACATCCGACAACAAGGACAAGTATTTGGTCAAAAATGTCACCATAACTGTGAAATGTAAGTCATTAAAATGGTTTATTTCTACTGCTTATTGATCATCATTTGACATGAACCATGTTTGATTCAACTGTAGCACATTTAAATCATGTAAATTGTTTTCAAACTGGACAGTAGTTCAAGCTGAACTGAAGCGGAATCTGAGCAGCTTCCTGTAATCTTCAACCAAATCTACCATTGATGAATTAAATGTGACTGCGTAGAAATATTCTGTCCAAAAACTACATTTGCTTTGTGTTCTTGAACATATTCAATAACTATTTGCAAGGACTTAAATATTCTTTATATTTGATTCGTGTGAACAGCCTGCACTTCATGTTGATTAATTTGTCTTCCCTTGTCCTGATTTCACTGGCAGATGCTCCTCGAGATGTGCTGGCTGAGAAAAGCTCTGAAAAAGTAAAGGAAGGAGATCCTGTGACTCTAACTTGCTCTGCCAAAGGGCAACCTAATGTCACTTTTATCTGGTTTAAAAATGATGAGTATTTGAGTATCTCAGGCAGTGAGATGAAATTCACATCAGCTGAGGATTCACACAGTGGATTATACTACTGTGAGGCTAAAAATGACCATGGGAATGGAAAATCCAACAAATTAAACATTACCGTTGAATGTGAGTACTTTCTGTTTAACCTTCACTAATCTCCTTTCTGTTACAATTTGCAAGAATGTTTACATTTTCTTCACATGTCACTATTATTAAAAGTTACCATAAGGTTATGTATTTTTGTTTTAGATGTTCCTGAAGTTAATGTACAGGTACAACCAGTATTCATAAACGAAGGAGACAGGGTTTCTCTTGTATGCAATGTGAAGAGAAGCCAACCACCACCTCACAAGTTTGTTTGGTTTAAAGATGAGAAACGTGTTGAAGAAAATGAAAATCAGATATATAATTTTACCAATATTCAGCCAGAACACAGTGGAAACTACAGATGTCGTGCCACGAACACTGTGGGCTCTGGAACATCAACATTCTCGTATCTGAGGGTTCATTGTAAGTTTTACACGTTCCTGTGCTTCAAGAGAAAAAAATCTGCTCCGTTGCTGTGATGTACCGAGACACTAAACACTTTTTTTTTTTTTTTTTTGTCCCAGATAAGCCAAGGAGCAGCGTTTCCATTATTGGTACTGATGATAAATATGAAGTGAGCGTGAACAGTGAAATCACATTTAACTGTAGCACAATGGCTTATCCAGACCCATGGTACTACTCCTGGTTCCGCAACAGTCAGTCTAATCCCTCACAAAGTATACAAAACAACAACCAAAGGGAATTCAGTTTAAAGTCAGTTCAAAGAGCAGATGAAGCCTGTTACACATGCAACGCATCCAACAATATCGGTCAAGGGAAAAGTAGTGAACCCAAGTGCATACGAGTGCGCTGTAAGTAAATATTTCTTTTATTTGTGTGGAGCTCTTTCTGTATTTTCATTGAAGTCTTCTGTAGATAACAAGATTGTTTTCAACTTGGTTAAGCTGGTTGATTTTCTAAGTGTAAAGTTGAAAACAGATTAAACTGCTTCCTTATCTCTGTGTAAAAACCACAAACATCAAACTGAGAAGAAAAGCGTACTTCCTGTTCGGGTATTTCTATTAATACCACACACAGTAAATGAAAATCAATCTCTCCTCAGATCCTCCCACTAATCTCATGCTGTCTATGGACACTACAGTCACAGAAGGCAGCTCCATCACCATCACCTGCTCCGCTGAAAGTTTCCCACCATCAACTTTTACACTTAAAAGATCAAATTTTGAGTCCCCCAAACAGGAAGTCATTATCGTGTCTAAAAGCCCGAACCTTTTGAGCCACAGTTTTACTGTAACTCCAGCCCACGCAGGCTCTTACATCTGCATCGCCTCAAACAGGGAAAACACAACAGAAAGCCAAGAGAGGAAACTGGTCGTTGAATGTGAGTCATCAGTGGTGAATTTGTTTTTATTAATCAGATTTAATCAAAGCGTCAGTTTTCATTTAGCTCGACCAAATCGAAGATGTTCTATCATATGATGTGAAATTTCCTCATTCAAAATCTTGAATTTTATTACAACACTGAGTTCTTGTACTGCATTATTATTATATGTAAGACAACGTTTAGACTGTAAAAGCAACATGTGCATAGCTGTGTTTTCTTTAGAGGCCCATGAGAAGAAAATTCCAGCGTTTGATGAAAAGTAGTCCCTGTTGTTCTCTCCGAGACGGACCCAACTGCAGTCACGTTATGTCGCCATATATCCAATCTATGCCGGAAGTCCCAACCGGAAGTTTCTTTTTTATGTAACTTACTAAATTTTAACCCTACCCCTGACCCTTCTCCTAACTCTAACCACCTGACTACACTATGCATCTGTTTGCAAGCTGCAGATAGTTACTCTTGGCGGTATTTAACTAACATCCGCATGAGACTTCCTGTATGGATTGGATGTATGGCGGCACCCTTGTCGGTCATTGTAACTGCAGTTAGGTACTCTTGTTCTCTCCACCTTCCAACCAGGGACAAACCAAATACCATCTCTAATGGATTGTATATTCTAATTTTGTATTTACCATGGTCTGGTAGTGTGATGTGGGATGATAGTGGTTGCTAGAGAGGACTTAGTTGGTAGTATGCAGTACTGTAGTGCCACTAGATGGCACTACAGGCCTCACAGTGGACCTTTAAATTTTATCAGGCCAAAAAACATGTTGCATAAATGCTAATCCTGTCCAGCCAGCTGCCTCCTAACTTGATTTTATTTTCCTAGTGTAGAAAAGCTTCTACAATTTTATTTCTGTTTAAATATAATTAATGCAACACTTATCAAAATGAAGCGGTAATGTTGTGAACCATCCCCTCTTTTATCTGAATCTTACTTTTCCATTCAGTTAGATCAATAATTTAAGTGTAAGTTGTTCAGCTTACCATGAGTCTAAAACATGTGCAAGGTGAATATATAACTCTAATAAAGTCTGTGTTTTCTTTATATTGTAATTCAGATGCTCCAAAAAATGTGCGGGTATCATCTCCTGAGGTTGTTGTGAAAGAAAATGATTCAATCTCACTGAGGTGTGATGCTGATTCTAACCCAACACCCAAACTGTTCACCTGGACTAAGAATAGTGACAAAACATTCAACAAGCGCACACAGAGTTTCATCATAGTTTCTGCCAGTCCCTCTGACAGTGGACTGTACAGCTGCACAGCAGAAAATAAGGTTGGATCTGGAAGCTCACAGAAAGTAAAGGTTATAGTCAAATGTAAGTATACTAATGGATTTTTTTATGATACATAAACTGATACATAAAGTGTAATACAGTAACTCCTTTCTTTTTTTGTCATTCATACATCCTTAAATCCAAATATACTTATGATTAAAGAATGTTGCCCTTCTTCCATTATTCCATCATCCTGCTTAGATGCCCCAAAACAAACCACCATCATAAGAGAGGGAGACGGCCAGTTGTCTAATGGGATGAGCTTTGTGAAGCTGAGGTGTAAGAGTACCTGTGATCCTCCGGCCACATATGTCTGGTACAGAGTACCAAACGTAGACGTGCTTAAAGCTGAGACCATCACGGTGTACTCAGACAAAGCTGGAGAATACTACTGTGTTGCAAAAAATGAGATGGGTGAGAAATCGTCTGACTTGATCGTGCCATTTGATGGTGAGTGAATATGTAGATATATGACGAGTACATGAGGAAGCTATGATGTGATGTCAGAAGCAGGTCTGTCTCAATACTGACTTTCTGTCTCTTCTAACCACAGGCAGCGTGAAGCGGATAGTGCTTGTGGTTTTCATAAGCTGTATCTTCATCCTGTTCCTCATTATCTTATACAGGTAAAGTATGAATACAAAACTATTTAGAGTAAAAAAAAAACTTGCACTTGAATTTTCATGTATATTGAAAATAAATAAAAATTGTTCATATCACTTTGTTTGCAGACGGAAAAGGAAAAGATCAGTTCAACAAAGAACTGCAAACACACGGCCCTGTGGTGATTTTCTGGTAATGTTCCATATGAAAAACATTTCTACATCTGCACTAGGGATGTAATGATAACCGGTAAAATGATTAACCGAGATAAAATTCCAAACGATTAGCAATACTATTCCAAATTCTAATTATCGTTAAAACCGCGATTGATTACTGTGCTTTGAAAAACTGACAGTGGCACTGCTCATTGGCTGGAAAATCAGTAGCAGTCCCAGTTTGTGATGTTTAATTTATGGAAAGATGGCAGAGCAACGAAGGCACCCAAGTGGGCAGTGTTCTGGAGAATTTTCCAGACAAAGTAGACGTCCAGACTCATTTTGGATGTTTTTAATGATACTGGGGGGTGATTTCAATAATACTGTGATGACAATGATAACCGTGATATGAATTTTTTATATTGTTACATCTCTAATCTGCACTGAACAAATTTAGATAAAAACGAGGCTTTGTGTGTTTGTGTAGACACTAATTCAGGCATGGACTAGAGGCAGACGGGTGAACACGGCGAATGAGATGAGTTTGGTGGGGCCTTCCAGGAGCAGAGATGACCTCTTGCCAGACCAGCCGTGTCATCCGAACGCCCGACGACACCAACCTCGCCCAGACGTCTCGTAAGACAGCAACCACACACTCTGTCACCACACAGGACAAACGACACTCTGTTGGACCGGGAGCCGGATGCTGCTGCTCATTCTTTAGACAAAGAATCCATTTTTAAATCTTTCAGATGTGAATGGGACAATAAGAGTTTGCCCAGTTCTTTATTAAACCATCACCTCTTTTTGTTTTTCTTCTTATTCTTCCACAGGTCTGCATCCAACATCAACACAGTTTACTGCACTGTGGTACCTCATGAAAAACAGGTCAGTCAACTGAGTCAAGCTTAACAAAACAGCATGAATAGTAACAAAAATCCTAATATTAGTGTATGTTTGCCTGTTTTATATTCAAGTTTTCCTGTCGTGTACGCCACCATGAAAGCTGTCAGATAATGTCATCTGTAGCTTCGTTAGTTCATCTCTAAATTCAATAAAATGAAGCTTTATTTGTATGGCGCCAGTTTACAACAAGCTCATCTACTTTAGAAGATACAGTTTAATTAAATCCAGTTCACTGTCGTTCAATTATAACCAATTAAAACAAAATTATCATAAGATTTATATTGATCCAGTTTCTAATAACTGTCTTTGTATGGGCTCATTCATGAATAATAATTGTCTATAGTTCATGCCCCCATTCTTAGCATGCACGGGGCAGTGGGCGACAGTAGAGAGGAAAAACTCTTTTAACAGGGAGGAAAAACCTCCAGCAGAACCAAATTCAGGAAGGTCGGCCATCTGCTTTGACTAACTGAAGTTGGAGAGAGGGATTAAGCATCATAAGTCCGTATCTGCTGAGAGAGAATTATTATGTCAGATTTAAACACAAGTTTTCCTCATAAGGGTTATTTATTCAGTTTTTTTCAGGCTTTTAGCAACTTAATACATTTAAAGATTAATGGATGCAAAGTTGCACCAAGTACACTGTAAACACCAACACTGGCATCTGTCTCCTAAAACCTTCATTTGTAGAATCACATTATAGCCAAGCGGACGAGTCTTTGACTAATCAAGCTGTTGCTTTTCCTTCTGTTTGCTTTCGCTGTGTCAGTGAATGCCTCAGTGCTGTAATCATTCAGTCTTTGTGGAGCAGTGAATCAATGGACAACGTACAGCTTTCAATTTAAAGCATGAATGAACTAATTCAGTTTCTGCTACATTCACTGAGGTTTTCCGTCTGCATCTGTTCAGGCTGCCTCTGCACAAAAGCCAGCGAGACAGCAGGATGGACACAAGGAGGACGATTCTCTCAACTATGCTTCTCTGCACTTTCAAAAGAAGCAGGGGTGAGAATTTGTGGTTTACGAGTATTAGGACAGGAATAAATAGATTATTACTGTACATGGCATATTTTATTCATGATGTTTTTCTTTTTAGGAAACCGGAGGATGTCATTTACTCTAAAGTGTCCAAGCCTAAGCCATCTAAAGAGGTCAGAAACCTCTAAATTACATTCCTATCATGCTTCATACTCTATAGTAGCTTTCACAGATTAATCAAATGCATCTGTATAACATGCTTTAAAGAATTAATCAAGGCTAAATTTAAGTTCTTATTGAAGACAAATTCATTTTCTTGTGCAAAAGATCTAAACACCATCATTAATTTTGTGATATTATTGTTACTGTTTTCCTGCAGAAAGAAGAAGGTTTGAGGGACTATGAGAATGTCTCAGCTCTGAATGCAGTAAAACCTTTCAATTTTCATGAGTCCGAGTCTGACTCAGACACCAGTGAGGATGAGGAGGAGGTCAGTTATACTCAGGTGAACATAAGACAACAGAGACCCAAGAGAAACTCCAGCAGCTCAGAGGAACAGACAGAGTACTCACTGGTCAAAATCTGACCTGCAGATGTTCTCATCCAAACTGGGTCTTTCTCAGAAAGCGTATTTATTGTAAATATGGGTTTAGACCTTCTATTGTGATGCTTTCCTCGTGATTTCTTTTCTTTTGTTGTATTTTTCTACTTGTAAGAGATAACTTTTGAGCAACTCTGCTTTAATTAATTAAATCATAGTTTAATTTATGAACTCCAACAAGCACCAAACAAGAAAAAATATTATTCATATAAAACTACAATAACATTATACATATATGATAAGGGAAATAAAGCGTGAAGACTTCACATATCTGTAAGAAGCTGAGATTGCTGCTAATGTTTTAAAGCTTTTTTTCTGGTGAGGCTGTGTTTGACTTGTACATAGTGAAACAATACTGCATATGGTTTCACCATAAATCGCTTTAGTCTTAAATGAAGGACTAATTTCAACAAAAGACACAAACAAGGTTATGAATAAAAAGTTTTTATCAAATTTCACTTCTTCATTCTCCTTTTACTCAACAGAAAGGATTTTATTATAGACAAATGTTAGACAAATGTTAGTGATACAATATTAACAGCATGACAAGCATAACAGTATCCGTCTATTATGATAAACCAGATGTGGTTTAAGAAATATTTTGAAATTAAAAGGAGGTCAAACGATCTGAAGCCACAACGGTGCACCATTGCGTTGGAGTAAGATGTTTTCTGCAGGAAAGATTTAACCTCAATGTTTCTGTTCAACACTGAGGTGAGACTGAAGTCCAGAATTTTGGATTCCTGCAAATCCCTTTACCAAAAGTTAAGCTATCAGCTTCTCACTGACCTGCTCTGTAAGAGCATCAAAATCTTGTCCTTGTTCCAAATGAGTGCCTTCCAGTTTTTCTTCCTCCTTTGTGTCGTTTGCCGGGTGCAGGTGAATCTCCGCATGCTCAGCAGTCTTGAAGCTCAGCTCTTTGATCCCACCTTCCTTCTGCCCACCGTCTGATTTGACCTGGAGTTTTATCACATTGACATCGTTGAGAGGACCTTACTTTCCCCCTCCTCCTCCACAACGGCTTTACTGGTACGAATCACAGTCACTGGTGCAGGGTTGATCTACAACAACACCAGACTGGTCTGTCTCAGTGTCATAGAGGAAAGGGCCATTTCAGCTTTAAAGTAGGCCGTACCCAAAATCATTGAATTCATTTTGACACCAATGACAAAGACAGAAGGAGCTTTCAGGTTCTATTCATCTATAAGCTACTGCACACAGAAACAGGATATTTTACAGGATACAGAAACTCACCTCTTTGGTGACGAGAGATTGTGAAGTCTCTGCCAGCTCCTTGTCAAATGAAAAGCTGCCTTTTCTTCTCCTAAAACCAGCACAGTCTCTGTTACTTATGGGCTTGTGATTGAAATTACTGGAAAATATTACAAAATACAAACAAATAAATCAGAGTACGTTTGAACATCTGTGGTTGAACAAGTGATTTGATTTTTTTTTTTTTTTAAGCTTATCAGAATTTTTTTTTATCTTTACATCTAAAAGGTATTTTTAACCATCAGCAGCAGAGAGAAAAAACAAAAATGTTACATGCAAATTATACCAGGAAAACCTGCAGATTGGCACATGTATAAGCAGAACTTGATTTGGCCAACTGTAAATCCTTAATATGTAAAATATGCTAATTTGTATAGACAAGTTAATGTTTAAAAGAGGAAGAATGTTTTGCGGAACTTAAGATTTTGTGTTTTTTAGTTTATTACTTAGTTTTGAGGGTATATTTTGAAGTTATGTATCAGTCTGTTTTTTGTATTCTATTTTATGCTATTTCAATCAAATTAATAAATAAATTTGTTAATTACATCTATTTTTGAAATTCAATTTGTATATTGATGATATGATATTTGATGCTATGTGATGAAAATCCTCATCAAAATAGCTTGAAATAGCCCTGGTTATAAGAATATTCCAAGCTTATTTTTGTTTTGTTTCTTTTCCTTTTTTTTTTTTTCTTTTTTTTTTTTAAGGATCAATTCAATATTTTGTTTAAAACAGTCAAAGACAAACCTGATTCTCCCTTTTTTTAATTGAAAATCCAGGATTCATATTACTCTTCACATTAGTCTTCATTCACACACACACACAAATTACACTCACACTTCGTGCTACTATGGAAGGTGCTCACATGCAGTGAAGTGCAACTAGCTTCATGTTTTTGCCAAAGTACTACTCGATACATAAAGGTTGGAATCAAACTGCAAAACCTGCAATTAGTGGATAATACAGTTCATTTTAGTCCACTACTACTCTGACTATGCTTGAACGTTTAAGTTTCCACACCACCCCTATGACTTTTATAGATTCTTTATGAGACCATGATCGGCTTTTGTGTTAGTTGTGATATGTTCAGACCAAAGATGGAAATGTTCTTCCTCAAAAAGATCAACTTGTTTCAGACCTTTTACACCTGATGAAAGGAGTGGCTGTTTGTTTCTTGGCTACTGATAAATTGTCTGCAGTTTGTTGGTTAGTAGCAGTTTTGAATGGCCTCTGAGCTGCATTTCTCAGTTCCTCACCTACAAAAGAATATCAGCAGTGGGATGCACATCACCATCATTCCCAGTGCTCCCACTGCAGAGCCGATCATCAGAGACCAACCATGGAGAACTGAAAAGTCCACACAAACCACTTTTAGTCATTAACAGAGACAAATAGGACAAATATGAATGCATCCTTCTGCAATCTGGTCTACCTTGCTGAATTTCACTGGCGGACACATTGAAGGTCAGACTGTCGGAGCCCAGCGAGTTGCTGCTGAGACATGCCAGGGATGGAATGTCCTCGTCTTGGCGGTAAAAGGTGATGACACTCCTACTGATCCAACCTCCCAGGGTTATCTCTTGGATGGAGCTGTCAGCAGAGTGGTTGACAAGTTCTCCATCAAATTCCCAAAGAAGGGAGGGGAGCGGGTTCCCCTGGCTGTTGCAGAAACATCGAAACTGGGATAAAATCCTAACGCAGCGAGAAGAGGCCAGGATCTCTGGAGCAACTGAGGAACAAAAGGTCATTGGCTATTTTTACACTTTCTGGCCCAGTGTTGGTTAGAAATCATTGTTAGTGCAGAACAAGTCTTACATGTGACATCAATATTTGCAGGATGTGAGTATTCAGTTCCGTGGACATTCAGAGCTTCACAGTAATACAGATCCTCTGAGAGTTTGGTCACATTGAAGGTGAAGTCTCGCTCAGAGCTGACCACTTCCTGTTCTCTCCCAGCTGCTCGAAACCAGGTGAAGTTAACCGCCGCTGGATTGGCGATGCTTGTGCAGGTAAGAGTCACAGAGTTGCCATCTGGTATTGGACCAGAGGGGTCAGATGACACTGAGGTGTTCTTTGGGGGATCTGGAAGAAATACTTAAATTATTACAAACAACAAATACACTTCTTTAGGGTGTTTTGATGATACAATTAAAAAGTTAGAATATGAAATGTGCAAAAAAAATTAGGTTCCATCTCATTAAAGGAGTCTTTTGGGTCTGGTAGTGTATTTTCATCTCAAAAGCAGATTTAACCAAACCAAACCTATCAGATACAGAGAAACGTTTCTTAGATTTTCTCAGATTTCCTTTGAAACTCAGAACAGTTGTCCTGAATCTGCATACGTTGCCAAAAACTGAACTTAAAAAAACAATCATACAGCCCATAAATATATTTAATATTTCAATACTTGATCAATTGATGGGTATTTGATCCTTCACCAGCCCTGCCCTGGAACACTGACCAGTCATACATTAGCAATGAATGTTTGGGTGATATTGTATTTTTTGCCTTCTCAAAACCAAAAAGCACAAATGGAGAGGTTTGGAATATGGATTAGTGTGGAAGACCTCACTCACAGCTGAATTTGGCTGAAGTAGCAGCCGAACAAACTATGTTTGCTCCAAGGTAAGATGCTTGCACCAGCTAGTGGAGTTGTTAGCTAAAATATTGATTAAAAGTTCCTGTTTTAACATGGAGGAAAGAAACTATGTACCGCTGGAGGCTAAACAAATATACCGGATAAACACTAGTGAAGCCCCATTTTCACTCGCGGGTCTCGGTCTGGTGGGTTTTGGTACGGATATGTTGATTTCACGTTGCATCCCCACAGCAAACTGTCCCCTTACCCTGGAGGTGGAGTATTAACCGGATAGTGCTGCTACGTGAGCACATGACATCATCACCGTGCAACGGCTTTTAACCAAAGCACCGCACCATACGTGACAGAAACAAAGGACTCATCCCTGCTTTGTTTTTACAGCGGGTCAAGCGGAAAGTGATGGATTTTTCAATTAATCAACGGATTGCTGTGTATTAGCTCCACCTCTTTGGTCCAGATCGGTTAGCTCAGTACCCCTACTGAAGGGTACCAAAAAAGTAGGCTGGGTCAGGTCGGATATAAGGGTACCTTTCCCAGTTTTTATCTGTGGAGATGCAAAAAACGTGGACCAATCCGGCCAAACCCGTCCCGACCCGCTGGTGGAAATGGGGCTTAATGGTTGCCAAACTGAGACACATATAACACGGTCCCCTCTTAGCATTTTGTGAAGATATAGACAGGTGCCAGAGTTTCCCAGTCCTGTAGCTGCTATCCCGACTTACTCTGCGATGCATGAACGTTGTTGGCTCTTTATATGTTTGTTCTGGACATGAATCATCAAGATGTGGGGTTGTTGAGTCTTTCAGTATGAACAGTGATGCTTGGCTTCAATTTTAATATCTTCTTCATCAACATTACTCCGCTGACAAATGATTATGTATTTCCCAATTGTATACTGCAGTCCTTTCTGTCTAGTTCCCTCTGATAATTCTGAACTATTACTCCCAAAATTTTGCACCATTTCCTTCGGAATATGTTCACTGAAATGACATGAAATCCATGTTTACTTGACAAGAGAAACAATATTGTAAAGGAAGTTTGCTGGTCTTAGCAACAGTATCTACGGGGGGGGGGGGCAATTACCACCCAAAGGGTCAATTACCACTGAAGGCTAGAATACATTTAAATTATTAAAACATTTTATCATGAGGTATGAGAACTGTGTCGCCTGTCATAAAACCGGAGAATAATAGATGCAAAGTTCTAATTACAAAAAGAAATTGATTTCAAATTTATTATTGTCTTTTCATTAAACTTGGCAAACTGTTTTGTTGCTGTGGGCTGAAATAACCTCTTAATGAGCAACTACACTAAACAAAACCACTACACATGGCTTAATACACTGGCACACACATGAGCACAGCGGATTCAGACATGATGGAACGCTAACACAGAGGCGGTTTAGAGGTCGTCACGCAACATGACAATGTCTTGCTGTCTTTGGTCCAGACACACTGAACAAATCTTGGCTCCAGATCATATTTGGGTTTGCACAGCTGGACATACAGTCACACTGAACATAATAAACTGCTCTGTTGGGAACTCACATTGAACATCTAGTTGAATCTTTGCAGACGTTTCTTCTCCCAGGTCATTTTTTGCTGCACACTGATAGTCACCACTATGACTGAGGTCAACACCGTCAATACCCAAGACTTGTCCCGTTTCTTGATCCACTTCATCACCTTTGTACCAGGTGTAGTTAGTTACTGGTGGGTTTGAGCGACTTCTACAAAGGAGAGAAACCGAGCTGCCTTCCAGGATTGGCCCAGCTGGATCAACAACTACTGTTGTTTCCTTTGGAGAAACTGGAAATTAAAACAAATCATTTTGGTTCACGTCATGAGCTGTGTAAATGCTGTGTTTCAATTTCACGCTGACTTACATTGTACATCTATCGGAGTAACTGAAGAGCTCTGATTTCCATATTTGTTACCGACTTCGCAGATAAACTGACTGTCAACCTCTGTGACAGTAATCGATAGCTTCTTCTTAGTTCCCACTGCTGTCAATTGGTCTCCATTGATTTTATACCAGGTGTAGCTGTCCACAGCAGGATTTGCATTGGTGTTGCAGGTCAAAGTCACCGAGCTGCCCTCGTTCACAGGGCCATCGTAAGTAATTGATGTATTATTTGGAGGATCTGGAAGAGAAAATGTGAAATGGATTAATTGATCTTTGACCACAGTATTTAGAAACTTCGACATCTCTGGTACATCTGCTAAAGGTCTTCTTGGAACATCCACTGTACATGCCTGTCGAGGGACTCTTTTAATTGCAGGAATTTGGAAAACAAATAACTACTGAAACTTTCAGTGTTCAGTTGATTTTTCTTTTTCAGCTTTTTTGTGGTGACTGATGCCTAATTGATCAATTTCTGACATATAACAGTCATGTTGACATCAATATTGCATTCACCTATTCAGCAACATATTACCAGGGACAGTCCGATACCGATCAGATATCAGGTTTTTTTTTATGAGAACCTGTCCGATCCAATCTGTAATCGTTAAGCTCAAACTTTTAAGTACATATCCTCTACTATATTTTGCATGTCATGCCACAACACAGAGGCACTGTTGCCTTGGCTGCCATGTGCCAGTTTTTTTGTCACATGATCGAAAATGTGCAGAGGTGTAGTCATGTCTACCATGTGGAATTACTTTACGCTAACGCACTGTAGGAGAAAAGTCAAACAGCCGAGTGCCACAGCAGTTCTGTATAATGTCTGGTAACATGTTTTCATTCTTTCTTTAAGGGACCAGAATAACTGTTGAACATTTTTAGATGTTCAACAGCAAATTACATCCATGTATTAACAACTTTAAAGCAGAACTCCGCCACTTCAGCTCGGGGCTCCCCCTAGTGGCGTCCTTTTACCTTTTCACTATCAAAGTTCGTACTCCCCCTGCATCCCCACAGCACACATACGTCTTCTCTAACTGTCTTTCCTCTATTTTGATCCCTATATATATTATTAGGCTTTTCACTAGCTTGTTGATGCTACTTTGCTACGTTGGTAGCAGCAGCTCATCTCCCTCTGTTCAAAGCAGAGTCCTGTGTCTCCTGCAGCGGGACTTTTTACCCGCGTTTTGCAGGTAAATATGCTGTGGATTATATTTTTCTCTAGTGTTGGTGGATAGCAGGTAAGAAAACAAACTTTTCATCACTTTTTGCGGACATGACAAGCCTATTCGGCCGTGAGGTTCGGCTGCCTGGGTTTCACCCGGCGCCCAGGCAGCACAAGCTACATGAATCGGTTCTTTACTCTGGTCCAGCAAAGAGTTGGTTTTGAGAGCCAGGAGCCGGTGTTTAGATGGTGGGAAGCCAAAGACATGTTTTTCAGTCTGGTTCTGGTTCTATCCAGCGGTGGATAGGGGACCTGACTGCCGTACAGCAGTTTCTGCTGTCGCAAGATCTGTGTCGGGTCTGCTCAGGCAGAGTTGCAAGTGCTGCTTACAGACCAGAGGCACTGGTGGGAGGGGGGGAGACATTGAATCGCTCCATAAACACTTTGTTTAGCTCCACAGAGATTCTGAAAAGCATTTATTGAGGAAAAAAGTCTCTGAGTTCTGCTTTAAGGGTGACAAAAAGAATCGGATTGGTGTCGGCTGATCCTCAAGGCTCCTGTATTGATATTGGATGTACAAAAGTGGTATCGAGCCACCCCTACATACTACACATACATTTACCTGTTTATAAGGGGGGAAAAAGTGAAAAATAATTAAGATTAAAAACACACAGCATGTGGTCTGACATTTATGATTAGTGATGGGAAATGTCAGAGACATACTCACAAAAAACTTGTAGAACCAAACTTTTTTCATACATGAGGTCGTCATCTCCGGCTTGTCGGCTGTAGATAACGGTGCAGGAAAATTTCTGTCCATTGTGGAGGTAAGAGGCATTAAAGTTCAAGACAGAGGTTACGGGATTTGCTTCCATGTTCTCCTCAATGTCACCTATACTTGGTGTCCATGTCAAAGCCGGGGGAGCAGTAGGACAAGGAGAGACAGCTGAGCAGCTCAGCGCCACCGGAGTCCCTTCCTCCACCTCCAGCTTGGATGGAGTAACGGTAGGTTTGGGAAGTGAATCTGAAAAGTAAATCAATAAAGAAATGAGTGACTAAAAGATGCGGGTTCACAATTCATGAGTAACATGTTATAACAAACCTTGAGTGGTGATACGGACACTTGTTTGAAAATTAAACTTCAGTGAGTTATCACACTGTAGTCTGAAGTAATAGCTGTCATAGTGATTCGATGGCAGGTTGTTGAAGATGGTGGTGCAGTCTTTATCACGCAGAACCCCGGTCAGGTTCCCCTGCATGATATTCAAGCTCACGCTCGCCCCGGTGAGGCTGGAGTCAAACACCTGCGTTCGGCTCCAGCTGCCTCTCTTCCAAATAGCTTTACAGGAATCATCCAGATGTTGTTCCCATTCAGAGGGAAGGCTGAAGCTGCAGGGGATGACCACGCAGGAGCCACTCAGCCCCTCTACCGTCTGTGGTATAATGGCTGCCCACTGTTCACATAAGCTTCCTGAGGTCAAACAACAGCAATAAGTATTTTACAAACTACTAGTGACACAATTTATAGAACAAAAACTAGGGGAGAAAATATATTTCTGCAAGGATAATACTCCCCACAATAGTAAATATTCAGACAAGGAAAAGGGGGGTAATATTGCAATACTATGTAGTTGTGAGAAGAGATAAATCACCTAAAATAAATTCAAATGTAACGTGACTTACCTTCGAATAAACAGCATATGAAGAAAATCTTTAGAGCAGCCGTCATGCTTTCCTGCCACGTTGTTGATTCTAGATGGAGGTACTGGACACTAAGAAAACAGCAATTAATCTAAAAGGGATAACAGTATAAAAGTATTGGTAAATAAATATTTTTTTCTATTTAAAGAATATTTTGTAGGAAGTTTAAAAGTGAAACAGTTATAAAAGATTTTTTCTTATTTTGCTTTTGCTTTTTCCAAATATCGTCTGATGCTTAAGAGTCTTCAAAATGATCATTACGGCTACTATTAAAAGTAAAAGTCAGATTTTTTTTTCTTTCCAGCAACACTGTGTTAATTATCAAATTTTAAATAACAAAAATATTTATACAATGGCTCTTTTAGCATTAATGAATCATTGTAAAGATCAAATAATATTGCCATCTAAATGCTGATTAACAACTAGATAACCTCCAAAAATGTCATAAATATTCTACAATACAGCTCTAAAATATCCTCTTTGTCTCGACTGAGTTTTGAACAAAGGATTCTTTTGCAAATGTCTATTTTAAAAGTTAAAATCATCTTTAGCAGTGAGGCATAGAAAATCCACAAGTTAATATTAGAATTTTAAGTTAACGGAGTGAAGTCTCAAATGTTATGAATGTTTCACTGGAGTGAAAATCTTTAAAACAATATTTACGTCCACTGTTGGCAGTTTGTCACATAAAATGAAAAGGAGTTTTTTGTTTTGGGGTTTGTTTAGTCCAGTCTTACCTTAAAGTCAACAGTGGTGTTCAGCATACAGTGTCTTTCTTTTCTGGAAAGAAAAAGCAAAAGCAGATATTTGACAACACAAAGCTCCTGAGCAGATATTTAAAGTCAAAGTTTATGTTGAACTGACTGAATAATAAAGTAAGAAAACCCAGTTTTACCAGCATTGAAGGGTCAGTGGTTCTAATCCTACAAGTGAGTCATGTCAGACTGCTGGTGTGTCTGAATGGCACACACAAATGCTTTAAGATGTGTGTCTGGGGTGTGGCATTCAGCAAAACAACAGGGTTTTGATGCTCACTCTGCGCCTCAACTACTTCCCGAGGGAATCGCACCATATTCAGGCCAAAGCAGCGTCTCCTAACCAGATACAGTACAAATGGCCATTTTGTGACAAATGTGGACTCAAATGCTAAATGTTGCTCTTTTATTATAAAACATCTAACAAGGGGGTACAATCCACACACACACATCAACCGAATTAAGTAATAACAGACTTACATTACAGATTTTAGTTGTTTAAAAGTAGCATTATCATAAAACTAAACTTGTTTTGAATATGCTTTCTGTGGAGTTTGAAGAGTCTCCATCTACTGCAGTTAAAGTGTCTTTAACAGGACTGATACATTGTAAAGGCTGCACATAAATTGGAGTTTTATTGTGTTGTTACAGTGCTTGAATGAAGTAAAAACTCAAAGGGAAGTACATCATGCGAGCCCACCAGCAACGTTTCAAAAGAACTTCAATACCAACCAAAACCATAAGGGAGAAGGGAGTCCTGGCTAAAAGAAACAAAGGACGGGACGGGAGCAGACTAAAAACCAGGCATGCAATGGGCCACAGCACAAAGGCTGTTGCACTAACCTAAAATCCAAAACTCACCTACAGAACCAAAACTAAAATCAGGACTACCAGTGACGCCCAACTCAACTCATTAGCAACTAAAAAACAGAAGTTACAGCGGGAACATTGCTGGGCTGATGGTGGCTGCAGGGAGACTGCCCCCTCCATCTTTACACTTCCAGGTGAGCCCTTCCAGCCAATCACTAAGGAGGAAGAAGACAAAAACAGATTAGTCATGAAGAAGATAACACACTCTTACAGGGGTATGCATAACATATGACATCCATACTGAAGACTACTGTACTTTGATGGGAAAAAAAAAAAGAAATAGTACTTGTAAGTGAATGCAGAGGCTGCAATGGGCACGTTACTGCTATGAGGTGAATAAAGACGCAGACTAACAGCTAAACAGGCTTTTTCAAAAGAACCTGAAGGAAAGTTGTCAATGCTCGCATGTCTGACGTTTAAACAGATTTTTCTTGGTATCAGAATGACTCTCAAAACAGCAGGAAATTATTAAAAAGGCTCCATTGACTCAACAAGTGTACAGTGCAGACTTTTGTAATAATTGGTATTTTACTTCAGCCTACATTTATTTCCCTACAACGCAAGTATTCTTATTACTGTAAACATGGCTTTATAGCATTTTGGCAGTTTCTTTAGTTATTACTTTGACACAGTTGTATTTAACCTGTCTTTTATATCTTTTTTTCCATTTCAGTTTTCTGAGTTTTATTTTATCTCATTTATTTTGTTTAGTTTTGGGGGTTTCAGCTTAACAATTTTTATTTAAATTCCCAGAGTGTAGTTGTAGCTTTCTCATTGCAGTTGGTGAGGGTTAGGACAGCTCTTGTAGAGAACATCCTTATATGTAGATGTGTTTGCATGTGTTGAAATGTGTGTGCAGGTGTCATGTATATATTATAGATTTATATATATACTGTATATATATATATATATATATATATGTGTGTGTGTGTGTGTGTGTGTGCGTGTTTATGCTACATTATGGGGACCATTTCCTGTATTTTACCATCACCGTAAGGACATTTTGCCTTCGTGGGGACATTTTCCCACTCCCCACGGGTCCAAACCCCGTTTTGAGGGTCAAGATTAGGTTTTTGTTAGGATAAGGACAAGGGTTAGGTTCAGGCAATCAGTTATGGGCGTTAAGTTTAGGGTAAGAGGCTAGGAAATGCATTATGTCAATGGATATACCCCACGGGGATAGAAAACCAGACAAGTGTGCATGTGTGTGTGTGTTTGTGATTCCAGTTTGTGATCTGGGGGACTTCAGAGGTAAAGATGGGTTCCTCATGTTTTAATGTAGAGGACTTTGTGTTGCAACTTGTTTTGTTTTAAAATATTTTTTATGGATGAAGTTTCATAAAAGTTTTGTTTTAACACTTTCTGTTTCAAACATATCTTAAAATAAATTCAGTGCTTCAGCATTTGTACAACTTGACTGAGCTCCACTGGACATAATTAAGGCTCACACATGTTAATAAAAGATCTAGCTGTGGTTTACATCAGACTTTAAATAAAGGCATGAGGTGAAGAGCATTTTATGTAGGTCTGAGAAATGGGATTTATTACAGATACTGGTCCCCATCAATTTCCACAGACATTTTTCCCAATATGACTTCTCAGCCAAATGGCATGATAGGAATGAAGAGCTTTGTTTAGGCAGGTTTTTTTTTTTAATCCTGTTATTGCTGTGTGGTCCACAGTTCTTAAAGAATTAAAGATGATCCCTGTAGAAGACCGACTCTGAAAACAGTTCTCTTATAGAAGGTACAGTAGATCCTCTCATCTGATAAAAACTTACAAAAGGCTGAATAATTTGACTTCAATTCAAAATGATGTGTGGGGAGGAAACTGGAAAAAGAGCATCACCCAGTCAGCACCACTGTCAAGCACGACGATGGCAGCATCATACTGGGAGAGTGTTTTTCTCTGTTCAGGACTGTTGTTTAGATAAGCGAGAAATTGATGCAGAAAAATAAAAACCTTCTTCAAAAAGTCTCAGGATCTTTGGACTGAGATTGAACAAGAGCATGAAGCACAACACAACACAGGGTTTAGCTTCAGGAAAATCTGGATGTCCTGAAAGAGAGAGAATCTGAGCCTGAGCCAGTAATATATCTGGAGACGCAAAAATGCTGTGATCTGACTTGTCTGACTTCACCTCATCATGGTGGAACATTTCTACTGAGAGAAATGTTCAAAGGAAATGTGTGACTGGTTTGTATGATCAATACCAAGTAGACTCCAAACTTGTGCAATGCATGCATTCATACAACACACAAAACCATACATAACGCATACAACCAACATGATGCATTTTTTCAGGTTTGGAAAGTAGTCCTACTACAAGGCACAAGGAGAGCATGCATCAGAGGTAATCAGGCAGCAGTTTGTTTTTTTTAAAGTCTGCTTCTTGTGCAACAGTGGTAATCATTTTTCCACTGTTCAACCCACATCCTGCCATCAATTAAGAAGAAAAAAAACACCTACATAGTTGCAATAATAAAGACAATCTCTTACCTCTTCCTCACATACGTATCCATTTCTAAATGTTGGATATAAAGATAGAAACGCTTGACTCACTTTTAATTGCAATACAATAAAGTGCATCATCACTTGCTAGTTAGCTTGTAAAAGTTTACGAATTCTGTTATTTATTTTACTATATTTTTGGCTTTTGTTATGATTTTTTGTGCCAATAAATAATCAAAAGAAAAAACTTAAAAAGGTAAAGAAGCATAGACCAAAGTTTAAATGAATGAACATTTAATAGTACACCGGTAACAGAATTCATCTTCATTTAATTGCAAATTAACCCCCATAGAAATTCCAAATAATAAATAATTTTGAACATTTCATAGAAAACAGAGCTAAGATGTGGGCATATTAATGAGAACACCTGACAATATGATGGAAGACAGTGGAAAATATTCTACAGTCCGAATAAAGAGTTCTCGTTGCTGCATCAGACAGCACTGTTTCATACTGTGCAGGTGTTCCTGTTATTGTGTCCACCTCTACTGTAGCGTATTCTTGTGTAGTGTACATCAGTCCTGCAATGCTAGGCTGTCACCAGCAGGGGGAGATCCAGCTCAGAGTAAAACCTCCCTGTAACAGATGCCCTATGTGCCAGGCTGGTGAAGCTTCTTCTTCTTCCTCCTCTTCTGCTCTGCAGCTGATAACTGCTGCTGCCGTCACTCTGTCAGTAACAGCCTCTGTGTTCAATCACGCCTGTTCAGGACCATTATCATTGCACGTCTGCCTCATAATTCACAGGTTTATGAATCCAGGTTTAAAATGTGCCTCTGATGCAGAGCTTAAGTCAAACAAGCCCCTCAAACAGCAGAAAGGGAAAATGACTCTCTGCTCAGTAGCTTCACATATGGAAGAGGTCAGTAACGGCTGTGTTCATCTGTTGCTGTGACGATAACATCCATCCAGATCCGCATGGACACGGCGTTAGAAGCCACCAGGAAGAAAAGACGGTCGTACGTCTTCACACAGAACGTCAGACTGGGCCGTGGAGACTGAAGGGAAGAGCAACACAGTGGTAATGTGGTGAGTCATGAGGAAGAAGCAGCTCTTTGACCAAATTTCTGGGTTTTAAAGATTTAATTTGTCTTTACAGTAGTTGTCTCAGCTGAACAGATATTTTTTAAAAATAGAAACTGGACCAATGAAAAAAATCTGCTGATCTGAAACTTTAATAAAGGCAGCTCTCACACATATGTCCTCTTAAAATGAAGCAAGAAATGGAAATGCTTGTTCTGCTTCTCAGAAGAGTATGAAAGCATCCTTTCAGTTCTTTTTTTTTCCATTTCATCTTGAATTTGATGGCAGCAATTTAAAAAAAATGCTGGGTTATGGACATGATGATCACTGTAGCATCTCTTCCTTTAATACCAGTCTAAACATCTAGAAACTAAGGAGACCGGTTGTTGAACTGCTGGGAGAATAATCTCCCATACTTGTTTTATATGGGTTTTCTAGCTACCTCAGAGTATTGGGTCCTTGATGCACCAAATATTTGTGTACCTACTACTACAAAGCCATGCTGTGTAACAGGTGAAGTTTGTAGTTTAGCATTGTATTGCTTATTTTTGTAAAGTCTTCCCTGAAAAATAATTGTTTCTGGGTGGGAATATACAGTTCTCTAAAACCTCTGTATGTGTGCAAGTTTTTAGTTCCATAGGCACTAACACACCCTCATCACACTCTGAACAAAGTGCAGATATTTTGGATGGTCCTATCTAGTCTAGGGTCTTGGTGCGGCAGACACGGGTTCGAGTCCCCAACAAATTTCCTAACTGGCACTCTAATTGGGATTAATAAAGTCTATATTAAATATAAATGGAAATATACATCAATATATAGATGATGCAATATCAAAAATCTACCTAATTCCTAGGAACATTTTTTTTTTTTTTTTAATTTCCACAATTTTTGGATTCAGTTTATAGTAGTAGATAGGGTGAGTATGGGTAAACTGGGACACTTTCTGAAAATGTATCCTCAATGTCAATTGTGATTATGAGCCAAACATCCACATAATCCACACAGAACCTTATTGTTTTAATCTCATCCTGCCCTATGATGAATATTTTTAGTAACAGAAGTAAACACATGTAAAGATTAAGCTTAACTGTCCCAGTTTGCCCATTGTCCCACTTTACCCATACTCACCCAATATATTTATGATAAATAAATATTTACAGTAATACTTGTTTTCTTTTCTTTTTATTATAATTTATTTAACCTTTATTTAACCAAGAAAGTCCCATTGAAATTAAAAACCTCTTTTCTAAGGGAGTCCTAACCAAGAGGCAGTTTTCAGTTTAAATGTACGCTGATACGTTATACAATGAAAATAATATAGCAAAATTGTCATATATATATCTATATATATATCTATATGAATAAATTCATAAACATGTATAATTAATATATCTATTTATATTCATATTCATAGTGTACTGTATCTATACTATATGTTTATATTAAATGTAAGTGAACCTTAGAAAAGAAGCAGGATTTAATACTTCTTTTCGAACATGTGGATTGCTTTTTTTTTCTTTGAACTGTTATCCTTTTATTTTTGTTTGCCTCTTGTGTCTGGTTATTAGTTTTAGACCGCTGTTTTTTTTCCCCGTTCCAATCCGATACCATACCTGGGCTGCGCATATCGTCCGATATCAGATACCGATCTGATAAAATGTTAAATGAATGAACTATATTCAGTATCTTGCCACGTGAGTGAAGGCATCCGGCTTGATATAAACATTTAGCCTTGTTAAAAAAGATAACAAATTAACACAGATATCAATGTACTTAAAGGCCTCCTTCCACTGAAAACCCGTTTAACTTGCTCCTTCTGAAATACGGAGGGTTTCCCCTTGTTTACTTACACATGCTGACTTGCTAGCGTTGCGTTCCCCCCAGTCGGCTGTGCTTTCTCATCAGAGAAACAATACGAAGAAAAGAGCGAATCGGGAACAGCCTTGCACTTCTACGTCACATTGCAAATAGCGTATCCCACGTGGGGTTTCTATCTGTCCATTGGAAGGCAGGTAATCCTCCACTACACACTATAAGGGAAGACGGCACGACTGTAGCTTCGGAGTTGAGAAGCTAATTAGCTAACTGTTTGTTAGCATGGCGGAACAAACTTGTTTGTCGGCTCTATTTCCTGTCTGTGACGAAATAAGAGCGGAGGGGGCGGAGCTTCCTTCATACACTGATGGGAGGCAGCCAATCAGACGGAAATTCATGAGAAGGACCCGGAAAAGCCTGCCGTTGGACCACAAGCCTCTCTTCTAGTATACAAATACAGCTGGATACAAAGCAACCAGAAGGTTTTTTTTTAAACAGAAACAATGCAGAATGCATTCAATAATAATGGAGAACACAGAAATATTAATGAAATGACCATGGAAATACAACTTTAATGTTATTTATTAATAAACAGTCTTCATTAGCAGCAGAAAGAAATAAATAACACTGCTCTGCGTGATGATGTAACTGGTGCTGCAAACATAAAATTGAAGGGGCTACATCACTGTAACTGTATTGCTGTGTATAATATTAATGAAAAAAAGAAATGACTGGATCAGAATGCTGGATCGGCCTCATTAATTAGATATCCGATCCAGCTAATTAGAGGCTGGTCACACTTGGCACGGTTGGAGTATATCACAGGTACAAATAGCGGGGGGGTAACGTGCTTCACATTTAAACTTCAGTGTGACCGATGGCCGCGGCACGGTGCCCAGGCCCACTTCCATCGGTGGTCTGCAATGGTTGCTGGCACGGAAAGATTGCTTTATTCACCCACGTGATGAAGATGTAATGACGCCGCCTACGTAGAAGCCCTAAAACACGTCGTAAACGCGAAGAAGAGGAGAAACAACATGGCTTCAAAAGCATGATAAGCAGCTCATGTTGAGCTCAGCAGCTTACACAAGCTCGCCATCAGGCAGCTGTCAGAAAACTGAAGGTGCAAAGCTTTATCAGCATGTTTGGGTGGATGTCAAACAACAAAAAATGACTATTAGCACCACCTGCTGGACTGAAGTGAAGCAGGCGCTCTCACCTACGAAAATGCGGTCACATGACGTGGAGGCACACTGATATGTTTCCAACTTTGTAAGTGTGACCAGAGGCCGTTTGTACTAGACTGTTGACACCCGGTGAGTAGAAACGGGATTAAACCAATCATGCCAAGCGTGACTCTGTCCTTAGTCAATATTGGAGCCAATATCTGATCCGGCTAACGGATTGGTGCATCGCTAGTTGTTATATCTGATTCTCTATTTTAATAAGTTGTTTAAATAGCAGATATCATTCATTCATCCATTCATTAATTCATTCTCTGGCAGATTGCCAAACTGCTGCAAAGGTACTCAACCTTTCCGAGTTGCTCTTTTTATTTCTAATCACATTTCTAATCACACTTTGCTGTTGCTAAATTACCGCAACAGCTGTGTGTTTTTAGGTAAATAACATGTTTTCCCTGGTGTTATGAAATAGTAAAATGTCCCACTTTGAACATTTGATGTGTTCCTTCCATCTTCTAGTTTAGGTTTGCAAATCACTAAATTCCGTAATGTTACATTTCCCATTTATAAACTACATGTACATAATGTTGCACTGTGAAGATCTGTGGGATAGAGTCAGACTCACTTCGTCAAAGACTCACTTAAGATTTGTTAAACTTAGTTTGTGTGAAGTTTGCAAACTCACAGAGGTGGCTGTTCTTAGATGGTCGTAGTAAACTTCTTCTATTGCCTGGAAGTAGATGACTCCTTTTAGCTTCCTCTCATCACAATCTGCAGCAAGAGATGGCAAATATAAGAAACACAAAGGAAATTTTGACTGGATTAAACTCATTGAGAGTCTTAAGGTGTTTTAATGAGTCTTCATTCTCTCCATGAGCTTCAATAAACAGTAAAATATGCTCGATGTTTGTGTGATTTTACAACAATGACCTCCCTTCAGTGAACTCTAATAGTGTGAAGCACAGAAGCCTTTTATTCATGCAAACACACAGATAAATATGCAAAGCCAGTGAGCACACACACACACACACACACACACACACACACACCCCCACACGTCTCCTCCAGCCAGTCTAACCTGTATAGTAGGCAAGTCGTCTGTGATCCGTGTCAAACAAGAACCATCTCTTCTTCCACGTCTTTACTCTCCCCCCTCGTTTGGTGAGGAAGCCTGCGCAGCGTCGCGGTGTCAGCCGCAGGTCCGTGCAGCCGGCAACCCCGTGACCCAGAGACTCCACATGTGCCCGCAGGTCAAAGTTTGCAGAGAGGAAGAGGGGCAAGCTGCGCTGCTGGAGGGACAACTGGAGTTTAAATGAGCCTCAGAATAGTGGATTTTCCATGGAAAATACTGTTAGCATTCTGTGGCTTCTTATAATGGATACACTTGTTTTTGAGGCTCAAAGAGAGCTCTCTATGATGAGACGGTAAAAATTAATCGTACCAGATAAGCGGACTGGAAAAAGTTAAATACTAAAATAGAAAACAGGAAACTTTAGTTGGGAAGTTGTGGAGTTAATAAGTGAAGGAAAGTTTAACTAAACGTGTTGGAACGACATTGTGGGATTTTTTTTGTCCTTCTTTTTTTGGGGAGGGGCTATAGATAAACAGACTAAAAGACCAAAAATGAAAGAAATCAGCTCCTGATGCATCCATTTTCATCAACTCCTGCAACTGCGACTCACAATCAGAAAGTTATCTGGTAAATATGTGCAACAGCAATATATTTCCATTTTGAAATAGTTTGAACGAACATGGTGGTTTTCCATTGACATCATTTAGCTGAGAACACAATCATGCTTTGTTTTGCTGTTGCATTATGGGTAAAGCAGGAACCTGGATACAATAAAAAGATTAAATTTAAGGATAAAAAAATACATTGAAGGCTTTTGAGTTTGCATTTTGTTTATACCTCTTGGTTTGGTGAGGAAATAATCTTTGGTAACTCATTTGATTCCATCTCTGGCCTCTGTGGGCTCTCTGGTTCTGGTTCTGGTTCTGGTTCTAGTGGTTCCTCTCTGGGGGAGTGAAGCTCTATTTGGTTTCTCTCCTCCAACAACAACCGCCGCCGCTCTTCCTGGGTACACACATGTATTGAAGTGAACTGATAGCCATCTACCACATTGATATGATTGTTTTCAAGGAAACACAAATAAAAAGATAAAACCCTGCAGTGAATGCTGCAAAAATGCATTACAAAGCCCCCACATCTGCTGGGTGTTTTCTTGGACAGTCATGTGTGAGCTGAGTGGGTGTCAGCGAGCAGACAGCCATGCCTAATGTGGTGTGTCGCTGATGATTAGACATGTTGGCGAGTGTTTCCCACAGCAGGTGACTCACCCTTTCTCTGAGTAGCCTTTCTCTCTCTGCTTTGGCTTCCCTCAGTTTCCTCTCAATCTCTACGAGATCCAGTAGGCACGGGCTGTAAGAGGATCAGTACACGTCAGAATCCTTTCACAAAAACATGGATGCTCATGATGATTTGCAGAGAAATTTGTTATTAACTGTATCTAATATCAGAAATCATACTGAATATACAGTATAAAAGACTGCTTCATTAACAGGCTGCAAAGAGTTAATTATCTGACCAGAAAGGTAAAATCATAACCAGTGAGAACCAAAATTAAATTAACATTTTTCCCCTAAATATGCTTTCTTAATTATCAAAATAGGGCAGCTTTTAGTGATGAGGTTGGGTTGTTTTTATTACATTTAATTTTAATTGGCCCTTTTCTCCACAGCCATGAAACACAAACATCATTATCCTAAACTTTTACAGTAAGTATGCAAGTCTTTATTTATACGTGTACCACAGTGTTAAATCCATCAGCATTTACGTTGTTCTACATTTTTCAACTACTGGCTTGCAACAGGATATTCCATTAAATGACATCATTCAATCAATGCAGTTAATTTGGGAAAAAATACATTTAAAAATTTGCTCTCCACTTTTTACTTGCATGCAACCAGGGCGCTGGTTTCTGAGTATTTACTCAGGCTACAAATGGAGTAAAAATGGAAATGAGACATTTCTTTTTGCACAAACATATTGTCCACTTTTTGCAATTTATTAGGCAAATATCCTTTTACAGGGATTCTTAATAATTAAATACAATGTTTTTTGCCCCATCAGACTCTGCTGTGATTGTTGCATCTTGTCCATGTCCCAACACCTTTCCCTTTATTTTTTTTTTTTTTTTTTTTTTTTTTTTTTTTTTTTTTTCCCCCCCCCCGTTTTTTTTTTCCTTTCTTTCCCTTTTTTTTTCTCTCTTTTCCCCTTTTTCTCCCCCCCCCTTTTTTCCCCCCCCCTCTCCCCTTTTCTTCCACAATACATTAAAAGGGATTCTGTATAGCTTTTGGCCACTAGGGGCACTAGTGGGGCATTTTCTTTCTTTTGAGACAGTCTATTTTGGGGGGAATTTATCTGTGTGCATATGAGAGTGTGTGCATGTGTGTCTCTTTGAGAGGCTGCTATGCATTAAAGGTGCTATACAAATAAAGTTTGATTTGATTTAAACCTGTAACTTCCCACAGGCCACACAGCTGTCGCAAAATTAAACAGACTCCATCCGTATTTTGGAATTGTGTTTGCAGACCACATTGATCAGCTGATAGCGAAGTCAAAAGCTCTCCAGGTCACATGATCCAATGAGAGACAGATCCGCTCTTGGAAAGTCACAATGTCTGGTTTTTGAGGGGGGCAGCCCCCTTGGCGAGCCGACATGTGTCAAGTGACCCCAGAAATCATCTATTATTTCTTAATGTTTGGGTCAAAAGTTACACGGTGTCCCTTTAAAAAGAAATATTGTGGTAACGTTAAAATTCAACATCCTCTTTTATGGCAACTGCACCCTGCATTAACAGGATTATCCTCAGCAGTTGAGATGAGCAACTTTTCACTCTTAAAAAAAAGTTTTCATCAAACAAGTGAAGGAACTGACCTGGCAGCACGCGAGCTTGTCACGCTGTTGCACGGAGTGAGCAGCCCGCTGCCGTTGCTGGTCCCAGGTCTGTGCCCATCAGCGTGCCCGTTGCTGAGTCTGTGGGAGGTGAGGGGGGAGGTGTAAGCCTCTGTGGCCTGGCTGTCGGGAAGCATCCTCACCAACCCTGAGGGTGGAAAGAGACAGAGGAAGACAGGTGAGAGCAAGAAGTCAGTCGCAATCGTTTTATAAAAAGATGCAGCAAGAGAGAAATCCTTAAGTGGTAGTTAAGTATCGAGAAGTTAACTCATGTTTCCTCAACAGTTCAAATGGTGAAAGGGAGGGAAAGGGCTAAGACCTGGCAAGACTTGACATGACCTTGTAGATCCAGCTACTCGGATATCTGGAGTTAGGTGTGTGTAAAAAACATTATGGAGGAGATTTTAGGCTTAAGTATACGGGTACTTTTTCAACTTATTCCCTCCGTACAGGCAAATCCTGCTTTCTACCAACGCATTAGGTCAACTCTCCTGACACACCTTTGATTTGACTAAAGGGGAGGGAACAAAACAAACAGACAAAATGAGGACATGAGTGTACAATGAGCATGTTTATTGTCCCATATCACAGAGGTACCAGCTTGAGCAATCAGGAGCACAATGGAAGATGGAAAATAGACTGATAATAACTCACCCTGCACTGAAACCGGCCGGTCGCTGAGTCTGTTGTTGCGATGGGAACTCCGTCTTCGGGGCAAACTGGTGGCTTCTTTGCATGTTTCCTAAAGAATAAAACGACTGTGTACACTGAGTGTGTAACGAGCATTTAAACAGAATCACTGTGTCTGTAAAACTTCTGCAGGCCTCTTTTTATTCTAACTTTTTATGACATCAGATCAAAATAATTACTTGTAAAATAGTTTAAGAATAAGCAATTATTCATTTACAGCATTAAAACAGTCTTCCAAAGTCCCTGAAGGCAATCCAACTCCTTGGGACATGAATGCTGAACCTCTAGAGGTTTCCTGCAGACTGTGTCGGGTTTGTTTACATCCAGCTAAGACTTGATCAGATTAGGATCTGAGGAGTTTGGAAGACACACCAATGCCTTGGACTTCATTGCGCTTCCTTATTCCAGAGCAGTATTTTCTTTGTGGTGTGTACAATGTTCTGTTAAGGGATCACAGCCATCAGCACAGCACTTCCACATGATGCCAGCAGAACATTGCTTTGTAACCAGATGATCAATAAAACAAGCAAATAAATCAGCAATAAATTGAAAATTATTAGTCCCAGACCAATTGTAAACACAGATTGTTTCCATAGTGACCAGATGCATACCTGTGGAGACTTATGAACTGTCAGAGGAGAGAGTGACATCATGCAGGGAGCTGAGCCGGTGATGTTGGACCAATCAGTGAGCGGCTTCTTCTCTTTCAGAACCTGTAAGACCAGATTCTGCCCTTAAATTCAGTGACAGACCCGTCATTACGACTGGCTTAAACAGATTTTAAGCGACTGTAGCAGCAGAGAAGGTGACACAGAGCCTTTCGTGGCTCCGCTATGGTAGACATACCACATCTGACTGAGAATGAAAACTTGTCTACTCCTCCAAGATGGATCTAACGAGTTAAAAAATTATCACAACCACACTATCTCCTCGAACCCTCCCTCCCTGCTTGACTCACAAACACATGAGCAATTCAGTCACCGCATGCAGTCCGCTGTTTAACCCTTGTTGGTCTCTTACACTCCAACTAGCACATGCTGTCCAGGAATGTGAAGATTTCAAAGCTTTCAGCTCTCAGTTACTGATTTTCTGATATCGTTTTCTCCAAGAATTGGTCGATCTCTAAAAGGAAAATCATTTAAAATGACTTCCCATGTCTTTTTTAATATTATTTTTCCAACAATAGCTACTGGACTGTATTTACTCTAAAGATGAAGCAAAGTTTACAACAAACCTGTCAGAAGTAAGTCACATCTTCCATGTAGACATACTGTGGTCATACATATTTCTTCCTCTACTCTACCTCCGCCTTCTGTCATTCCTCATCCTGTCTCTTTTCTCATTAACAAACCGATGATCTAAACATCAGATTTTAACGCCTTCCAGTCAGACAGATCGTTTCTCCTCTTTGCTTACCGCTCGCTGTAGGGATGTGAATCTTCTCTCAGTTTGCCTTCTTTCCCTCTCATGTATCTACACACGCTCGCTTCTACACACACATTCACAACCGCAACACCCTCCCTCACATCGTTTACTCCTCCCTCTATCCCTCCCTCCCTCCCTCCAGCTTGGATTGCGCTCCGACTCCCTCTCGCTCGTCCCTCTCCCTGTCTGATTTGTTTTTTCCTCCTCCAGATCTTGTCTCCTGCTCATTTTAACTGGTGCTGTCATAACTGATAAAGGCAAACCGCTGACAATGAGATAAAGTCACAGCACACTTTAATTAGAGACTAAATAAATCACTCTGGCAAAAGTTTACAACACACACACACACACACACACACAATGGTACAGACTGCCTCAAAATGTGTAGCCAAATAATAGTTATTGGAGGTTTTAGAGAACTGAACAACCATAAAAAAAAGAGGAGAATAATCTAAAGTACTGTTATCAACATTACAAATGTCCTTTGGGTTAATTAAACAAAATACTCTGTTGATACAAGATCTCATTTTCTCCCACTGCTGATTCAGAATCACAGAGGCATCCGTCTTTAGCCTGCAGAGCTCCTCCTGCAGGATTCCAGACTTTCCCATGACAAAAGGGAGCATCATCTCGGTGTAACACGGCTCTATAAGCTGGAATGCTGAGATACCCAAACTGTTATTAGCCCATTACAATAGAGGAGACTATACAGATCACACGCAAAGGTTAAAGGTCATTCAGATATTTAAGCTGCAGGCTGTAAACCCAAACAAGCTGAAAGACTTAGAGTTACTGTTTAGAGCTGATGGGACTTAGAGAGCCATGTGATTTTTCTGTTCATACACAAAAACATACAGCAGCTATAACTGTGCTGTTCATGTGCTGATTGGCTCATGTACCTGCACCAAAATGCCCAAAACATAAATAATAAACAATGTTCAAGTAGTTATTTTTGTTAACAGGGAAGTCTAGAAGCTTACAGGTGTGCCTGAAAGTTTACATACCCTCCCATTAAAGAAAAGGCTAAATTCACAACAGTTATTCAAATATCAAGAAACTGAAAAAAGGAAGAATAAGTGAAAATTTACAAAATTATAATTTAGTAAAATTGAATATTGATTTAGAATTTTGGTGTAAAAAAAATAATTGAAAAAAAATGTCCCAGAGAAATTAGAGCACCTTGTTCTTGAACAGTGCACCAAAATACCTGTCAACAGGTGCAACACTTGTTTGCAGTGATTGCCTCAAAGGGTTGCTCAACAAAATATCAGGAGCCCAATCGTACTTGTTTGCCTCTTTTATTTTTTGTTTGTTTTAAGTATTTCTGTTGAACCATAATTCAAAATGAATGTCATGATTTTCATAGAATTTTTATTTACTATTAACTCTGTCAATTTAAACTTATTTCACTGGCAGCTGATCTTTTTTTTTTTTGTTTTTCCATATTTAATTAGAGGGGATGAAAAACTTTCAAGCACAACTGTAAAAAAGTCTCCTCTAAGGACAGGATCTTAGCCTGGTGTTTCAAAATATAATCTGCACTGATTTAAGAACATGTTTAGCTGCGCCTGACATCAGTATCTTGCTCAGTCAATTTGACTATAATTCAGAAGTAAAATGTTCAAGTTCAGCTAAAAATCTAGGTATTACTACAGTATTAATGTTTGCACTTACATAAAAGTACATCTTTCTGGTAGTATAGTAAATAAAATTCCCACTACTGAGAACTTTAAAATACTGGAAAAATAATTTGGGTCGATGCCACAGTCTTTGTTTGAGATTCAACCTTTCACTGGCTGCACCTGCTCATTCCAATGCAGGGTTTCAGGGGGGGCTGGACCCTATGCTAAACATTATCAGGCAGAGGCGGGGTCCACCCTGGGCACATTGCCAGTCCATCACAGGGCAAATGCAGAGAGACAAAAGCACTTCCAGGAAGAATCTAGAACCACTGAGCTGGTTTCCTCCTGTACATCTGACAAATAGAAATGTCCAGTTTCAAAAAATAAAGGACAAACTAATTAACATGTGACTAGATTAATGGAGCATTGTTAAGTTACAGTGGTGGTAGCAAAAGTTGGAGGGATTACCATTAAATGCAATCCTGTTCCACATTGATGTGAATTAGCACAGTGATTGATACAGAAATAGGGTTTGATGAACATCATGTCTGGTTTGGCAGAAAACTTACTTTTATGGCCTATGAAAACAAAACAGCCCTGAAAAAGAGTTTACAAAACGTTCAGAACTACCTGTAGACTGAAAGTAGTCATCACAAGTGGGGGCCAAATATATTTTCTTTAACTTACCACTATATAAACAATTTTGACTCAAACTAGATAATTTTCTCACTCATCTGTCTCATAATGCAACTCTCCAGTCCAACAGAGCTACTTTTATTGAAGCTAGACATCTCAAGATGACAGAATACCACTAATGTCCCCACAGATTTCAATACAAAATGAGAGCAAAGCTGTTTTTGTTTCCTCAATCCCACAATAATGCCTCCACTGCACAAGACAAATCAAATTCTGGAGGATTAGTACATTTATAAAAACACACAATATCATCAATGTCTTACTGTTTGAGTTGTGTGGATGAGCTCTCTCTTCTCTTTCCTCAGGGCGCTCAGCTCTCTCTCCTTCTCCTTCTCCATCTCCCTCAGCTGTTTCTCCAGCTGCTGGACTCGCTCCTGAAAACTCAGAGAATGATTTCCATCAGCGCGGACTGCCACATGCTTTCCTTCCCTCGGAGGCCGTTATGTGATGTAGCTGATTCATCTGGCTGGCATGACTTTCCTAATCTGTTCATTATGCCGTGATGTAATATTGTGGAAAATAACCCAGATGTGATGCCTTTGTGTGTTAGTGTGAGTAAACGCAGAGCTATGAGCCAAGTAGATCTAATACAAGTGGATCTCTGAGACACAATGCATATCAGATACAAGTTACAAGTTAACCAGGAGCACGAGAAGGAAGCAAATGACTGCAGGGCACAAACTGTCATTAAAAGAAATGATCGATTAATAATACATTCATATGTAAGCATTTCAAATGTCACACACACAGAGACATAGATGAGCGATCATATGCAGCAAGGTCAAATGCAGCTGAGTCAACTAGCTTCCCTCTTACACAATCCCCATCTTCATCTCTCCCCTGGCACTCCTCCTCCTCCTGCATATTTAAGCTAATTGTGGAACAATTCAACGTTATTGTCGCTGTCTATGACTGAGTGGAATCCTCCATGGCAGCTGAAGAGTATATTTTTATCCTGACGGAAAGTAAAAAAAAAGTTGAAGACTTGCTTCTTACGTTTCTGGGACAATCTGCAGGCGTATTCAGCAATTTACACAACATCACGTGCAAAATGTGTCTGAAGTAAATTTCATATGCACAACTAAATCAGATAACCAAAGTTCTTTGGAGAAATCAAAATCAGTATATTTATTTTGTGCTGAGATACAATAACAGAGGAGTTGAGAATTCTCATCGACACCCACCACACTTTTCACCTGTTGAGCTTAACCTGAGAAAACTGCTCGTTTCCTCGTCATTTAGGACCTAAATCTATTTACTTAATGATTTCTTCATTCCTGTTTGGCTGAGAAGTAATAAGCACATGTTTCTGTGATGTGAAAAACTTGCTCTTTTTGGAGCCAAAAATTAGAGCTGGAGTAATAAGAGTGCCCTGGTTGAAATATCTGAGAACTTGCATCTGTTTGATTATGTAATCACTTTTTGAGCAACTACAAGCAGACTGAAAAGAGGCAGTAAATTTATAAAATCAAGACTTTCCAGAATTATTTTGACTTTTCAGAGTCAACATCTAGTGCTCATTAGTTGTATTACACTTCCTTGTTGGTTTCAGGTCTGACTCTGAATGACATCCTCCATCTTTCATTACACCCTGCATGCTGATTTCTGATGTATACAGAGGGAAGGGTTTGTGTGGCATTTTGAGGTAAAGCAAGATATATTGAATAAACGAACGAACAAAAATTTATTTCAAATAGTACTAGAAGAAAAATGAAAAACGGGAAAAAAAAAATTTAAATATCAAAATGGATATATTCGAAAAGGAGTGGACAGAAGTAAAAACTTGTTAGGCCCCACCCCTTTGCTATTCTGAGTGCGACACAAGCATATCTTGACTTTTACACAGTACACAGTGTGTAAGTAATCATGATGTCAACATGGACACATTAGCATTGCAAGAGTGTTGGTATTCATGCAGATGTGAGCATCATGCTCAGATTAAAGAGCACCTGACCAGGTGCAGTTTCAACAGGGTGAAGCTTCCTTTTGTGCCAGCGGGTTGTTTGGTGATAGTAGTGACCGTTCTTTGTAAAACCAGACTTTTATCTTCAGGCTGTAAGCAAGGTCATATGAAAAGTTTTTTTTTTTTGACTCATCATTTGATGCTCTTCTGTAGAAACTAAACTTAGAACGGGAAACTTTAATGTTAAGAAGGCAGTTTTTTTTTTAAATGCTGTTGGTGTGATGATTACAAAAACAACTGCAAAAACACAGTTGCTGCAGCTTAGACAAGAATAATGACGGGAAACTGTTAGTTGTGCACATTAGCTCGTGCAAGCCTGATGATTATGTTGTGATATCTGCACATGATCATTAAAGTTTTATCAAATATCCCAAGACTTGCTGTTAATTCTGAAAATCAGACAAAAAATTGAGAAAAAAGAAAGATATTTTAAATTACTAAACAATTACTAAACATATGCTGAAAAAAAATTTTTTTTTTTTTAAACGGTACCGTTTTCTGCTTAAATTTAATTACATTTTTTTAAATGTGTAAAACGGCACCCTGAAATTAAAAATATTTTGCCTCCCACAAAAAATCTTTTGAATTTTGAACTTTAAAAAATCCCCTCACATCACATTAGCCAAGCACTATCAATTCACAACATTAACATAATGCTCTATACCGCTGCCTCACTACATCTGAAAAAATATCCATAAATGAAGCACTTTTTAACAAATATGCCCCAATTCTTTTTTTTGTTCTAAATATTTCGTTTATTTATTTTATTGAGTCTTTTGTGTTTTTATCTTGTAAAGTGACCTTGGGCATTTTGAAAGGCGTTGTCTAATAAAAGGTATTATTATTATTATTAATATTGTTATTATTTCAAGTAGCCAAAATGCAATAAATAATATCCAGTATATCCAGTCATATTTTTTGTAGTACATCCCTCAATATAACTTAGAAAATAATTATTTGGCAACACAGAAAATATTACACCAAACTTCTATGGTGATAATCACATATAAATAATGTTCAAGTTGAGTCCTCTCGACAACTAAATAAACCGAAATTTTAATACAAAACTTTTTTTTTATATCATAAATGTATGAATAAATAAAAATAAGCATTAACATGTTCCAATATAGAGAATTTTCCTTGTGCCATTTCTTAAGAAGGTACGTCCCAAAACAGAGCGATTTTATCATGTTTCTAATATTACAATGACAAATTCCCACAATCCCAAAACTAATGACTCTTTCAACCACAGCTGTGAATCTTTTAAAAATGTTCCAAATCCCCTCATGTGTTTTATCTACCTCATATAATCTCTCTTCTTTTGTTTTCTTTCCATCTTGCTCCGACTTTTTTGCTCATGGCGGCTTCTGAGATAATTAAGCTCCCTTGTATAGACCCATGACAGAATCAGGGTGATGGTCTGAGATAAAGAGCTCATGCACGTGTCACCATATGAGGGGGAAAAAAGAAACAGGGGGCAAGTCTTAACCTGTAATGACAACCATCAACCGCACTTTGAAGGAGAGGTTAAATACATCTGTGTGTGCATCCCAACAAGCCACCAAATGCAGGGCTTAGACTGTTGTGGGCAAACTTAGTAACAGCCTCAAAAACAGCGTCAGAGACGGATATACAGCTTTAAATAATCAATTTTAGTTTATGTATTAAAAGCACAAATTAATGACTGATTAATTTACTACAAAACATTTTAAAAAAGAAATTCAGAAAGCTCCATCCTTGGAGTATAAGTATGACTTTACATAGTACTCTGTGTATTAATAAAGGGGACGGTAGTAAAGATGTTTTGTCAGTCTGGAAAGTTGAGTTTATTCTAAGAGGGAATTTGTGAAGGTAAACATGGACACGGAGCGCACAACATGCTGATAAGCTGCAAACCCGTGTAACATGTCAGGAAGCAGCTGTGAAATTCTCGGAAGATTTCCCTCTGAGCCACTTTGTTTACCTGCGCCGTTTTGACCGCATGCAGCTGACATGAGATCTCCTTTTCCAGCTCTCCTTCATTCCCCTTCCACCTCTCCCCCGTGCTCTCATCCTCATCAATGCCACTTTCTTGCTCCAAAACCCGAAACTCCCAGTCCTCAAAAGCCCGAACAGCAGCCTCCATCGCCTCCTTCTCCTGCAGGGATTACACAAAAGTTGATTAAAAAAAATTCTTTATGGTTCAGTTCTAAAACAAGTCATCAAGCTCGTGTTTGCTTCAGGAGTACTTTATCATTAGTTATATGTTCACTTGTGAGCCTGTATGTATGCTTATTGTCTAGTTTATAAAGCATTTTGACACTGTTGTAAAAACGGTTTCATAAAATATAATTACCAAAAAACAGTTTTCCATGGCAGTCGTCTCTTACAGCAGATAGCAAGCACAGCTACACCACAAAGACTGGTTTAAGAAAGTTTTAGGAACATTGCAATTTATTTAACCTTTATTTATCCAGGAAGAGTCCCATTGAGATTAAAAACCTCTTTTACAAGGGAGTCCTGGCAATAAGTCTGAAGTCTGACTTTGCCTCCACTTTCACCAGCTCACAGTCCTTTCTAATTGTTTACTGTTTGCTTTGATGATCTTATTATGTGTGTTATGGATCGACCGATACAGATTTTTCTTTTTTAGGGCCGATACCAATATTTTCTCATCAACTTCAGCTGATACAACCTGCCAATATTTGGGCTCGATACTGCATTTTACCCCAAAATTAATATAATGAATGAGAATGACAAAATGAAAACCAATTTTGAAAACTCTTAACATAAAAAAACAAAGCACTTCAAATAAATATATAAATGAAAAACAATGCACTTGTAAACAAATATTAAATAGAAAAATTGCCGTGTAATGAATATATAAAAAAGAAACAGAGCACTTGCAACAATATCAAAAAGAAACATTAAAAATATTTTTTAAAAAACTGCTGCCTGTATAGATGCCTGTCGGTAAATTATGCCAGGGGCACGGTATCGGCCGACACACCTGACATACCAGCAAAAAATGCAAATATTGGCCTAAAATATTGGCCGGCTTATGTATCGGTCTTAGGCTTTCCACCGATCAGATCGGTTTGATCGGATCGGACGATATTTCACATTTTATTCATCTTTTCTGATCTGTCCTTAACTTTTCATTCACCGATCCGATCAATGACGTCATTGTCATTTTGAATCTGCTCCGGTAAAACTCTCATTTACACCAATTAAACTTAGAAAACAATTAAACAAACAAAGCAGAATAGACACGTACTCACTAGTATGTGTTTTATGTCTTCGTGGCGTTTTTGTCGTGAGTTCTGTCACTATGTGCTGGACAATAAAGTTTTTACAATCCCAAATACGCCACACGTAAAGGATGGCGACGCCGGTTGCAAACATATCAGCTCTTAGACTGAAAGGACACAGCGCATTTCCTGCATTTCTGCAAACAACAGTTTACCTTAAACTGTCGCAGCACAAGTGTTTGTCTCCGTGTCTCCATCAGAGACTGTAAATAACAGGACTCCAGACCGCGGAGACCTCCAATGTCGAGCGCTTCGGCCACCGCGTGCTCCTCACGTGCTGCAGCAGGTATGTACACAAACGCTCCTGGCGCTGACGCATGCGCCCACAACAAATCTATAGGGGATTATCACGCTTCCGTGTTCCGAACTTCCGGTTTGAAACACTTAGAGGGCCCACTTCCGGCCCAGTTCAATGTCCCTGCTTTACTTCGTAGATAACGTGAATAAACGCCAACCCTACTGAAATTTTCACGGATTCCAGACTGAAGTGATACTAAGGAGGAAGTGGATCAAAGCGATTCTCCAGAGTGAAGGGCCGAACTTTATAATAAAACAACGTAGCATGTTTGTTTGTAGCCGGTGGGGCACAACACCAGCATGCTAGCATTAGCCAGCTAGCGTTTACCGACGTGCCTAACTTATTGCGTCTTAAAACACACATACATCTGGATGTCCCCGTTTCCACTGGAACAACTGGGGACTGCCAAGAAAGGAGACGCCTTCAGATGCTTGTGTGTTTTCAGCCGCACAAAGTTAGGCACGTCATCAAGCTGGCTAATGCTAACCTGCTAACAGTAGTCCGCCAGCTACTACTCTGTTAAACTTTGTTAATCGGATAAACGCCAATGCCAAGTTTTCATTCCAGACTGAAGTGATGCTTAGGAAGAAGTGGATCAAAACGACCGATTCGCCGCGGAGAAGGACCGAACTTTATAATAAAACGACACACGTTTGTTTGTGGCCGGCAGACTGCACAGTCGTGTTAGCAGGTTAGCATTAGCCAGCTCGATAACGTGCCTAACTTTGTGCGGCTGAAAACACACAAGCATCTGAAAGCGTCTCCTTTCTTGGCAGTCCCCAGTTGTTCCACTGGAAACGGGGAGGTACAGACCCGGTTTTCAGATGTTTGTGTGTTTTAAGACGCACAATGTTAAGCACGTCAGTAAACACTAGCTGGCTAATGCTAGCATGCTGTGAAGTGCCGGTGTTGTGCACCACCGGCGACAAACAAACGTGTGTTTTATTATAAAGTTCGGTCCTTCACCGCAGCGAATTGATCGCTTTGATCCACTTCTTCCTTAGTATCACTTCAGTCTAGAATGAAAACTTGAGTATGTTTGGAGTTTATCCGATTTAAACAGTATAACAGAGCAGGAACGGCTGTCGTTAAAATGGCCCGGAAGAGGAAGTGCCCAAAATCCGGGAACTTCCGGTAAGCGTGATAATCCCCTTTTCTAGCCCTACTGTAGCGATACCGCACTACTTGAGCTAAAGCGGGTTGTTCATTCTCACGTTGAGGTTCTTCTGAGTAAACAGTCAGTCGATTAGTTTGACCACTGATATGACATCATCAGATGTGAGCCCCAACTTCTGAAGAAGCATTACTGCCTTCATTTGCACTGTGACTGTAAATAATTTCAGTTATGACTGTTTAAGTTGGGCTGTTATTTGTGCCACTGGATCAAATTATTTTGGTTTGCTCTGATTAAACCTGAATGCCCATTAGAGGTTATTGATGTTTAACCTTTTCATCTCAGTCAGTACAGGACAAAAAATGGAAACAAAAATCCTTTTTATGATACTCAGTAAACTGTATGAATACAGGTAAACGAGCTATTTAAATAGATATATTTGCTTCCTCACATGATCGGATTGGTGATCGTTTTTTTAAAACTCTCTGATCGGTGATCGGCCCCAAAAATCCTGATCGTGTAAAGCCTAATTGGTCTATCCTTAATTCTTTTCAAAACGTCTTTAAGGTGTTGGCTTTACACCATTTTGCCTTGTGTTGTTCAGTTTCTTACTTTCCTTGCTTCAAATGTTTTCCCTCCGTCTTATCTGCATTTCATAACTTTTCTTAATTTACATTACTTTGTTGTGCTTTGTTTTCAACTGCAATTCTCTGTGAGGCACTGTGTAACACACAGTGGTATAGAAAAGTAACTCAAATCAGTGGGACGTGCTGGACAAACAAATCAGATCCATTAAGGTCCGGTTACCATTGCCTGATATTGAGTGTCTGAATTTTTCATTCCTCCATTTTTTTTGAATGAACACTAGTTTCAGGATCAATTGGGATTACAAGAAAATTTTCAAGACATAAATAAAAGAATTTTTAAGTGCAAGTCCATGTGAAAATGCAACCAACTCTCAGATTTGTAAAACTTATTCACTCTCTCGCTCTCTTTTGTGCACCACCAACAAAAGTCCTCTTGTGTGAAAGCATGTGGTTTTTCTATTGAAGCCACTGGTGCCCAACCTGTTCCAAAAGCTCTTCCAAACAAATCTGACATGTCACAACAGAAGTTAAAAACCTGCTGCTCAACTCCACTAAAACTATGATTCAATGCCGCTTTTAAAACAGTGGTCTCTTTCTTGTTCTGTCACATTCACAGGAAGAACACACAAGCCGATGGTCTCTGTGGGTGTGGGTGTAAAACTCATAAAACAATGACACACCGGGTTGAGCAGGTAGTGAACAATCATTATAGTGAAAAACACCAGAAGATGTCAACACACCCTTTGTGAGACATGCTGATATCTGCCAGAAGAGCAAGCTACACATTAGTTCCAGTTTGTGCTTATTTGGAAAGCTGTTGTCCAGGTGCAGCTCTGAGCACATTTTCAGTAACTTATAAATTTAATTGAGATTAAAATGTAATAAAAGCACAAGGGTTAAGGTTTAAACTAGGATAAACTGGGCTTGATTGTTTTACGTCTCTGGAACAGTGGTCGCATTGATGATCAGGAAAATATCTCACTGAGGTTAAATATAAGTGCAGGTTTATTCAGCCAAAACAAGATAAGATCATTGACCTCACTGGTGTTGTTTCAGGGAATCCCACCAACCATGACTACGCAAACAGTTGTAGTTATTGCACAGTCAATAAGAAGAGCTTTTCAATCAGCAGTTAAGAAGTGAAGGTCCCTTCTCTGTACCCTGAAAAAATAAAATGTTTTGGAGAACAACCAGATCTTCAGAGGATGTCATGTCTGGTCCAACTGGTCCGCCCAGTCATTTTTACTCTGCCCTGTTCCAGTTTGCTTTTATAGTGACTGACAAAAGTCATCATTCCACTGAATATAAAAGACGAATATGATTTTTTTATTATTATTATTTTTTATGTTGACCTCTTCCCAGATCTTTCATGTGCAGACATTTGCCCCCATACTGGTGTAGGTTGAATCACGACACCTGGGCTGCAGTTTATTGAAAATGAATCACTTTCATCCAGAAGAGCCTCTTCAGCTCTGATGGAGACGGCGGGAGACTTCACTGAAGTAGCCCGAGACCACTGATGTTGTAACAATCTATGGCTGTCAGTGAGAGCCGTGACTCACCCGAGGTCTCATTAGACTCAACCTACGTCGGATACCATGTCTGGGATGAATGAGAGCCTTTACAGATACTTTTGTCAATCCCTCCCCCCTTTTCTCTTACGCCGATTCTCTTGATTGGCTGTCTTTATGAAGTTTGCCTTAATTTCTATTTTTCTACCAGTTTTCATTAATATCAGAAAAATGAAAAATGGCAAAAAAAAAAAATCCAAGAATTATTGTACACTTGTTTAATCGGTCAGTGGCTTTTTGCCTTTTTTTTCTAATTTTGTTCCTGTGCTTTTGCCTTCAGTTCAAATCCTCTCATTCAATTCATATCAGCTCAAATAAATAAAAGTTCTGTTCGCATTAAAAATAATGCCCTCCCTTCAGACATGGTTTCAACTACTACTATATATAACCTAGACTACAGGGAAATGCAATAATCTCAGATGACTCAATCCAGTTATACTAATCAAATTTTAAAGTGGATCCAAGGAACTTAAACATGATTAGTGTAATCAGCATCAGCCAATCACTGATCAGCCAGTTGACCTTACTATATGAAATACCATAGCTGCTAGGTATCTTTACCAACAGCCACGCTGAGCAGCTATGTTGGCTACAAGCTCATTTCAGAGCTGGAGTTGAGTCTCCAAGTTTGCAATCTCAAATCAGAAAATACTTGGGATTGGCTCCTGATTAGAGCGCAGGTTAGCGTTGCATAAGCTCCCCTCTTATCCATAATGATGATCTATTAATACTGCATGTGTTAGGGTGGTGTCCACAATATCAACGATAATGTATCTCACGGTTAGTAGTAAAGATAAAGAAGCGAGAATGAGCCAGAAAACTAAATTCTAACACTGTCTCCATCGATTGTTGTCTCGCATGCAGACCACATCAACAAAAATGTCACTGTGTCTAAAAAATTTCTTAGCTGCAGTGCAAAATTAAAATTGAGTAAAAGGAGTAAAAATGATTATTTTCAATGGAGGAGAGACATACAGGAATCTCACATTTGCCCCTGCTAGTTTTGCTTTTCCAAAACCAGAAAACAATGAACAGGAGTACTTAATGGGAGCATTCACACCATAGTCTGAGGGACTCTGTTAAACTGGTTGGGGAATTCTGAAAAAGTCAAACCTTACTTTGGTTTGCTTACTGAACTTTACTAAAGCAGACCAAACCAGCAGCACAGTGTCACACAGTTGTGACAACTGCTTGCTGGGAGCGGTGCTCCAAAACAACTACTGGATAAGAAGAAAAAGAAGAAGTCAACTGACCAGGAAAGAGATCGGAATTCCTTCATCTTCAACTGGCTTATTCTTTGTAAGTTAACAATGACAAAACATTTCTGATGCCTTGGGGATTCCGTTTTTAATTTGGTGATCAAACCCAATATGGTCTGTCCAGTTCGAGCAGCAGGGGGGGCATCAAGCTGGTTCACTGGCTGCTCCTGCAACTGAACTGCTTCAATACCCCAGGTTTCCAAGCAGACCAGAGTTTGCTTCTTTGGTCCACACCAGAGCATGACTGAGCGTCCACATGACTCCAAACAAACCGTGCCATCCACGGAAGCAGACCAGGGTTTGTTTAGAGCGGACCAAACAGCACCCCCAACCACCCATATAAAAGACCCCTCATCAATTTAAGAAATATATACATCATCATCCCACCTGCTGCAGCTGCAGCTTTAGCTGTTCTCTCTGACTTTCCGGCTGACTGGGGAGCACTTTCTCTTTTTCCTCACACTTCTTCTTCAGCGCCTCCACCCTGCGCCTCTCCTCTTCTAGTCTCTCTCGCTCCTGCAATCGCAGACAAAACAAAATAGGAGTGAAGCAATAATTCAGTCCATAAAGAAAAACAAAAAATCATTTTAAACTGAAATATAAAGTAATGCAAAAGGTCCATTTCCACATGTCTTGCAGACTTGTTATGAGCATCTGAGTAACAGTGCATTAAACATCCATCAGCTGTTGCATGGGAGCTGACTTATCATTGGCATGATCTCGTGTTGATGTTAGTGGACCATTACCAAGCTCACTTTTCCACAGAATCTCACAAGTTTTTCGCTTTTTTCCATGTTTTTTTATATGTTAAGCCAACTTAAGTCATTTTTGGTTGACGCATATTTTCATGACATTAAAGAAACTGCAAACACAAAGAAATATACAGAAAAATCCCGGTGATCACCTACCTTAAGTCTGTCTGTGTGTTTGTGCTTGTCTCTCTGAGTGGCCTCCTGCTGCAGAGCCTGCAGCTTCAGTGTGTGTTTCTGCAGCTGACTCTTCTCCGTCTGCAGCTCTCCCTGCAGCAAGGCGATCTCCAGCTGCAGCTGAGAGGACAGAAGATGTGACGGAGCTGAATCATACGGACCAGACTCCGAGCAAGTCAGAGATATGCATTCTTTCATCATGACTGTGCTGCTGCTGGAAACTGCATGAAGATCGGAGACTTCAGCAGAAATCATTTGAACATTCCTTTGAAAAGTTTGTCTTTTTGTTGTAGGAAAACTGGTTGAAACTAGTTGGATTTCTAGCTGCCAATACACCGTCACAAAATGTTCTTATCTGCTGTGTTTTGAGCAAAACCAGGCTAAATCAGCTCCTAACATGTGATGTGATATTATCTGATAATCTGAGGTTTTTCGTCCCTAACTGGGTGACGTCCAACATTCTCACCTCAATCTTCAGTTCTTCCTTTTGTTGGTTGATCTCTGTGATGCGGTGTTGGAGCATTGAGGGCGACGACAGGACCCTCAAGGAGCCCACCTCCTGCTTTTTAATGCAAGACTATCAGAGATGGAATAAAGAGCAGCAAAAGTCACCACATGCCATCTGTGAATCAGCAGACTGTTTAGTCTCAAACTGATGAGTCAGTTTTAACTGCATCCAAGAAAAGTTTCCTGTCTTGATGAAATGAAAGATTCTGAACATAAAAAACATCTATATCACCATCATCAGCAGTTTCATCTCTCATTTACCTTCTCGCTCTCTGTGCTGCTGCTCTCCGTGTCTGACTCTGCCCCTGAGGAGGCGGGACTCTGACCTCCAGCCACTCTGGTGATCCACGGCTGCTGCAGACCCCGCTGCCACTGGCTCCTGGAGTTTTCCATGTTATGCTGGGGCATTTCTAAAAGGCTAAACCAGAGGAAGAGGTAGTTAATAGGAGCTACACACTAGAGGAGTTTCAGGGGGGGGTCTGACTGGCAGCAGTGAATATTGTGGTAATTTAATCTGCACCACAGCTCAAAGCATATGGGGGATCAGGTGACAGTTCAGCGAGTGGACATCACAGTCGGGTGATACAGCATAAGAACTTTAAAAGCCAGAAATCCCCTCAGGCTTCCTGAAAGCGGCAGAGAAAACACCTCGCTTTGAAGCGAAAACTACAGCAAAAGAAGGGAAGAGAACTCAGGATGTGGGAGGTGGTTTTGTGGTGGCGTTTCGGGGTCTCTGCTGCGTCTCACGCCTGTCCACAGTCCTTTGGATGCTTTGATGTGCACCAGCAGAAACACAATATATGAAAAATGGAATATACTTTGAACTTGTGTTATATTGTACTTTTTGTTATGTCTCCCACATTCATGTGGATTTGCAAAAGCAAATATCATTATTTATACTGTTTACCAAGTTCCACATCAAAGCACTTCCCAACACTTGGGAATATGTCCACCTACAGGCTCATATTATCCCAAAGTCTTTATTCCATGTTGCCCTTTCACCCTCGTCTATGTGGTTTCTCTGCACACAAAAACATACAGACCAGCAGAAATACACACATGTGCAGAAACTAAAACCAATTTGTGGGAAAATACTTTTGATTCTTCTCATTCAAACATTTTCCCACCATCCTCCCTCGCCCGCTGCACTCTCCTTCCGTCCCTCTAGCCATACCTTATTAGGTTGCAAGGACTGAAGGTTGAGTGGAAGAACGGAGATAAATATACAACCGAGATATGAGCGAAGGCTTCCAAACATCGACTGGCACACTGGCGTTCAGAGAAAGAGACAAGAAGGCATGGACAGAGAGAGAGAGAGAGAGAGACACAGAGTGAGATAGAGAGAGAACAGGAAGTTGAATGTTTGTTTACTGCAAAATGCCGAGTATGTTAAATACAATTGTTCAGACCAGTTTATGTTGATGAATACAGCAAAGTTCAATTAGTATTCATACATTCCATTATAAAAAGTAAAATCTGTACAAATAAGCTGTTGACAACACACACACAAGCAGTTTATACATAATGTAGATAAGGATAATTAATGGACCATGACATTTGTTCCCAGTTAGAACATTCAGTATTCCATACAGATATATAGGACACAGATGCTACAAAAATGTACATTTTTCATGGAAATATTGATTAACAGAGCGCAAACATGTTGCTGCATGTGTAAAGATCAACACCAAACTACACCAGAAAGTGGGCACAACACCAGAATCCATGATCCAGAATGCTTTCAATAGTCTCATCAGAACATTGATTACCAATATTTTCTGGTCTTCTGCTGCACACAAGAAGTTATTGACTTCTATTAAAAGGGAAAAGAGCATTTCAGGATGAGTTGTATCATTATCCAAACATCAGTGCAAGTGTTTGACCTCTAACTAAAGTCCAGTCAGATACTCTATCAACGCTGGAGCTGAAAGACAGGAATTTAAGAGTAAAGTCCATGTGAACAAACACGGATGTGATGCACTGACAGCAAAAGAAAGAGTGAACAGTTAAAATGGGTTTAAAAGAAATAAGAAAAAATAAAATAATCAGCAGATACAGAAAAAAAAGTAGGGCAACGTTTAGCCTTAGAGCCAGATGAAAGAACAAAATGCACTTCTGTGCCCAAAATAATTAGACTTGATTGCAGGAAGGGAAGCGCCTCTGGAGAATAAGATAGAGGAAAGAAAGTGATCCAGTTCCGCATGTAGTGCACATGTCTGTGTGTGTTATGTAAGGACACCCCTTAGGAAACACAAGACAAAACTGTCAATTCTAAAACTGAACATGTTTTTTGGAAAACGTACTTTACAAAAATAAAAATCAACAACCAGCAAGAAGCGCTTCACCACAGCAGAAACACGAAGAGAGCAACTCAACAAGCAGGGAGGAGAGGAATGCTTCTCATGTCATATTATCACTATGTGCTCACATCAGCAAAGTCTTATCACCAATTCTTTCACTGTGAGGCTCCGGTGAGGCTTCGAACATCTCCATTTGTATTAACAGCTCAATCTCTGCTAATCTACACACACACACACACACACACACACACACACCGCCACCCGGTCAGTCAATATTCAGTGTGTCCCACTGCATGAGGGAAGCGACTCAGTCCAACAAATTGGATTTCATCTAGAACATTTTGTTAGCTTCTGTGTTGTTTGCCTCCTGAAGCGCTTTAACGTAGACAGAATAAGACTTTGCAGTTAAATCCTGAATCATTTTTTTTCCAATCATAACTCTGACTTGCAGCAATTATGAAAACATCAAATTATGTTTGTGTTCTGCCATTTCATCTTGTCTTCTCATAAGTCCTTATCTGACAACAATGCTCCTTTCTTACATCAAAAACCTAAAGTCACACCTCTGAGCTTCGCTATGATTAGTTTTACTCAATTTTCGAGGCTAAAAACAGGTTTCAGTCAACATTTAAATTTCAAGGAGTCTGAGGAGGAACAACAAATTTGTGTTTCCCTTAATGCTTTGACACCAGCTGCAGCATGTGAGTGCATCAGCTATATCTGCATGCTTCTCTCAAGTTTTGTCATGATTTTTAGTCTACAAAATGCTCTAAAGTTTATCTTCAAATGCTTAAGTGAGGATCACATTTTTCACATTTTATAGATCTTAAAGGTTTCAGGAGGCTCTTTTTGATAAATAGCACCAATACGAAGGTTATGTTGCATTAATCTTAAATAATGATCATCAAGCAAAACCAGAGCAGTCTTAAGCTATGTTCTTCTGATTCACTTTCATGCTAAACAATCTTTGTGATGTAAATTCCTGGGCCTAGCATTGCCCTGGAGCACCTGTGGTTCCTAGCCTGCCATGACATTGACATCATTTACCTTCTTGGTTTTCCAACACTGTGGATGTGCAAAGAAGTTTTTTTTTTTTTTTTTAGCAGAATAAGAGAAAAAGATAGAGAAAATGGGGAAGAAAAGTTAAAGTGTGCAGTAGAATAAGACTGCTGGAGCAAGCTCAGAGAAACAGGGTGACAGACGGATGCGGAGTTCACCGTTGTTCTGTGAGTAATAAGAGTAGCTCTTCTCCTGGGTCATGTTTGCTTTGCCTCGCTGGCTCTGTTGGTAAAGACGCTGATATGTAGGTCATGTAATCATTAAAATAATGCACACTGTAATCATTTCTCCATCTGCTCTGCATAAATCAGAAGGGGTTGAAGCTCTTTTATCATACTACTTAAACATTTCTGAGGCATTTACAACAATGCTCTGTATCTTGGCAAAAAATAACGATGGAACCTCAGTGAGTCACCTCAGTCTCATCTCAGACTAACATAAAACTCAGTTCCTCATCAAAACGTTCGATTGGTCTGTCAAAATTTCATGCGAGCCTTGGAAACTTGCAGGTCTTCCCAAAGGCTCTGGGCTCATTTACAGTGCATGACAGCAATAATTGATCGCACACATATCTACAATAGAAATAAAAAGGCAAACAGTCCAAAGAAAAGATGTCTTTGTGTTTGTTAGTCGCAGGTATCACAACATAAAGTCCCACGTGTGGCTCCACAGTTTTGGTGGCTGCTCCAATATTTTTCTTAAAACCTTTTCACCATGACTACAAATCCAGGTGTACGGCTGACCATGAGCAGGAGGCAAACTGACTTGATTTCATAGCCGGGCTGTTCAGTCTCATAACATTAGGGGGGCCAAAGAGCAAAAACAGAAACAGTCAAACACTTGAGTGAGGATTTTAAGAAGCTTTAGAGAACTTTGCCAGATCCTCTCAGTGACTCATTCCAAATGAGGGATAATTCAGATTTTAAATGCCCACTACACAACTTTTAGCAATTTTCCCCCTATCAACAGCTAAACTGGCATCCATCTTCATCCTGTACTGTGAGCTCACTCCAGCCAGTAAAAGACAGTCTTATCTTGACTTTTTTTCTGTCTCTCCCTCTCTTTCTTTTCCGCTCTTCCTCAGGTAATGTTTCCTTGAGTTTCTTTACCGAATCCAACATGATATCGGTTGCAGCACATGATGTGGTGCGCAACCAATAGTCGGCTGCAAAGTCACGGCTGCATCCCAGATGGAAAAGTTACATAGAGCAGTTTCTGAGCCTCATGATGCAGCTGGGCAGTGACGGCTTGAAAATGCACATAATGAATGTTGATGTACCATAAAAAAAAAAAGTCAGAAATGCATATTCATAAGGTTGAAAAGTTGTGTTGTGGGTCTTTAACTTGGATCCTACCTGATCTCTGAGGATGCTTCAGCAAGTAAAAGTCAGCAAAATGTTGACTCTGGTCATATTTCTTGCCCTGCCCCTTTCTTTGATAATGAGCTCTTGCTGAATCAACATTCACACCCATTCAGCCATGGTGCCCATTTAATATGATCAGTGTGTTGATATCCAGTTGCTAGAGTGTAACATGATGCGTACAATTAACCTTGTCTGTAAAGTGATGCAGCATCCAGGAAAAAAAAAAGTTGTGACGAATGATTCAGCCTCAGGACGTTGCTGGGCAACAGCGGCTACATGAATATCATATAATTAATCTCATTGTGCCATCAAAACAAGTCAGAAATGCACATTCTTAAAAAGCTCAAAAAGTTACAAACTTCTGCTTTAAAGTTGTACTTCCATGGTCATTTCATTAATATTTCTGTGTTCTCCATTATTATTGAATGCATTCTGCATCGTTTCTGTTTAAAAAAAACCTTCTGGTTGCTTAGTATCCAGCTGTATTTGTATACTAGAAGAGAGGCTTGGGGTCCAACGGCAGGCTTTTCCGGGTCCTTCTCATGAATTTCCGTCTGATTGGCTGGCTCCCATCAGTGTATGAAGGAAGCTCCGCCCTCCGCTCTTATTTCGCTACAGACAGGAAATAGAGCCGACAAACAAGTTTGTTCCGCCATGCTAACAAACAGTTAGCTAATTAGCTTCTCAACTCCGAAGCTACAGTCGTGCTGTCTTCACTTCTAGTGTGTAGTGGAGGGTTACCTGCCTTCCAACGGACAGATAGAAACCCCACGTGGGATACGCTATTTGCAATGTTACATAGAAGTGCAAGGCTGTTCCCGATTCGCTCTTCTCTTCGTATTGTTTCTGTGATGAGGAAGCACAGCCGACTGGGGGGAACGCAACGCTAGCAAGTCAGCATGTGTAAGTAAACAAGGGGAAACCCTCCGTATTTCAGAAGGAGCAAGTTAAACGGGTTTTCAGTGGAAGGAGGCCTTTAATAAAGATCAAAATAATTATGATGATTTTTTTCCACAGCTGATTTAAATGAATGCACACCAAATGAGCTACATCACAGACCCAATGCTGAGGTCTACCGTGCACAGTTGCCATGGCAATTCAGGTTTGTTATGAAGAGGCTTGTGGCCTTTAGCCACGAGCCTCGTGTCAGCTAAACAAGCAGACAACATAAATCTGGTGAGCTCCCTTTTTTCTACCTTTGCCCCTGTTAAGTTAAATTTATATAAATCTTGTAAAGTCTGAAGTCCAGGCAGAGGTAACTTGATAATGTCGTGAGGAATATTTTTCTTTTCTGACTTTAGAAGATTCACACAGCATTATACAACATATAAAACTTAATAAAAACTTATTGATAAATAAACGGTGAAGCACCCCTTTTACATGTTTCTCAATTTCCTGTCATACAATGGTACTACAGTTTTTACTGTATCAGAATCTCTCTGGCACTAAGCCTGAAACTAATTATACTCAACATTTGATTAAATGTTGCTACAAAATGGCAGCAAAAACACAGAATAACCCACTGAAATGACCTTGCACCCAGTCTGGACCCCTCATTGATGAGTGGCATTATGTACACAAACCCATAAAGTCAACACTGACAACAGCTATATTCCAGTGGCTATGTTCAGGACAAAAGAGCTCAAACGATGGCATGCCCTGTGTGGGTGTGAATGCTGATTACAGCCTGTCACCATGCATTCAGCACAGAGCAGTATAGGAAAACATGTCACAAGTGGAACATGTGAGCATAACTGCCCTGTAAAGAGGCGTTGCAAGGTACATGCCAAATTAATCCACAGAAGCTTACAGGTCAAGTCATTCAGTTCACTCAGCTGAATAACACACGCAGCTAGTTTTCTAATGACATGTTGTTCTGATAGTTGGATTAAATGTTACAAAAAGAAGCGCAAGAAAAAAAAAATTCTGCAGAAAAGTCTTCATGATCAAAGCTCTTTTAAAAAGTGACGGAAAATTTAAGAAACCAAACTTTTGGAAATGAAAGTGAGCTGACCCAGCCCTGATGGGAACTAGTCCCTGGTAACCATGAACTTTACATACAAACAGCAGACAGGAGAGAGTCACATCAAAGAGAAACCATGTTTCAGTTCTCAGATTTTACATATCAGGACATCATTTAAAGCTATCAGGCTTTAAAATTTGGTAAAGAGCCCCAGATTAACACAACAGATGGCAGTGTGTCATCACTTTAAAAAAAAAAAAAACCTAATCAGTACAATCCATGATATAGAACTAGATTTAGAAGAAATAATTTGAAGTAATCATTTCTGTGTGATGTTTTCATTAAACCTCATCATTGTACTGTAGATGGATTCTGGTCCACTCCTCTTTCCAACATTGCTTCAGTTCACTGAGGTCTGTAGGAGTTTGTTTATGAACAACTTTCAAGGTCCCCAAAAAAGCATTTCAAATCAGGCTGGGTTCTGGACTTTGGGTCATTGCAACATCTTCATTCTTTTTGTTTTTAGTCCTTCTGTTATAGATTTGCTGCTGTGCTTGGAATCAAAGTCCTGTTACATGACCCAGTTCTGGCAAACTTAAATTGCTGATCTCCTGTTCGACTCTTCGGTACTTCGATATACAGAGAAGTTCATGGTTGATTCAAAGTCTGCAAAGCTGTCCAGATTCTGTGCTTGCAAGAAAAGCCCAAATCATCCCTCCTCCACCACCATGCTTAACAGTTGGTGAGATGCTTGTGCGGTACTTCTCCACTTTTGCACTTTGAGTTAGTTCTTGACATATAAATATTGTCACAGCATAATAAGTCCTGTTTGTTGCTTATCTGAGCAACTAATGCACCTACGCTCCCAATTCTGAGGACCAAACCATTTGCATTAATTCCTTTTGTGTACCACCTTGGAACTTAAATAGGGTGAACTTTATGTGACACAAGATATTTGCACTAAATTCTCCAATTAAATCAAACTTATAGTGACAAAAACAGATTTTCTCATGCCTCAAAGGATTTAAGATCTATAAACAAACACTTTAAAACTCTGTTTAGCATGACTGTTGCATTAGTTTTCTTTCAGAGGATTTGCAAGTTATGAAATCAGACTTTTCATAACAAACATTCACTGCAACCACAAAGTTCAAGATTAAATTCATCCATGCCAAAAATAAAGATAAAAACCATTTCAACAAGAGCATCCTTAAAAAAAGAAAAAGGAATAATCTGTGTAAGTTGGTAGATCAAGTAGGAAAATAGTCCAGTAGACCATAATGTTGGTGTGGGAGGGCTTTATGACTAGCAAGAATGTCCAGTGCATTGAACTGTAGTGTACAAAATGACACACAGCAGAGGGGCATTAACAACTTAGATAACAAAATTCCTCTTTAGTTACTCCAAGTGGCTGTCTCTGATCTGCAAAAGACATGAGACTAAAAACAGCTATTACTCCTTATAAAAGAAAAAAAATCTGCTACTCATTAGTCACAGCTGGAGGCTGAAGCTTCAGTCACAGCAAATCTGCCAACTTTAAAACATTTCTGTTAAATAACAGACCTGATAACATCCCATCTACATATGTGCAGTTAATAAAGAGTAAAAGTAATTTCCTTCCTTTTTACAGTGCAAATGAAGACAGAAATAAATCTTACCACTGTCATTGACTGTAAGACTTCCTCCCTCAAGAAAGGAAAACACATAAATAAAGTTTTTATGTGTCCAGTTGTAATAAAGAGGCTTATTCTTACTGAGCCATTGCATCTGTGCAGTGAACATGAATTAATGTTAGAGTACATCATTTTTGCCAACTTAGAGCAAACAAAATTAAAACTGTCATTGGGTATTCAGGCAAAGTGCACTGTCATGTAACAGCTTAAACATGGTGGACTACCCCGAAGCGACCTCTGGACCTCTGCATGACATGTGGCTCCTGCTGGCGCTGTGCCGAGGACCAGGAAGCTGTCATCGCAGTACAAGTGTGTGAGCAGGCAAAGCAGGTGAAAGCAGAAAGACCTGGCTGTCACCCAGCTGCTACTGGGAGACTGTGAAAAAGTAGCAAATCCTGCCCAACACCTGGGCGGTGATGTAGGACCGAACCACTGATGCTGCTACAAAGCAGCAGGAAACAGTCTGATATCACTTGGAAATGTTGGGTTTTGGCAAATATGTCACTCAGATAAATATCAGACATTTCAGAAATGAAAATATTCCTTCAAGAAGCCAACATCACCTATCCCCAATTCCTTTTTTTTTTTTTTTTTCCCCAATTCCTTTTTGACAAAAGACAACATTACAGGTGCTAATGTCATTGCTTTTAATATGATGCACAGCTTTTGCACCATAATTTGTGCGTAGATGCATATTTGTTTTTAACTTGGATGCAACCACGGATAGAAGATGTCGATTAGGTCATATCACTGCTAGCGTTACAATATCCACCAAAGTGTGCACACTTATGTTGGCTAACTGTCCTCCTAGGGGACAACATTAGTATCTCAAGTAAGACAGGATTAGACTGTATTGCAAACTACCCTTCAGGCTTTATGGACTTTAGAAATATTTTTGCAGTTGTTTGAAGCATGTTGGAGAAATGCAAGAAAACAAAAACAAATAAATAGCTGGGAATGCTGGTGTACAAGTCTGGTATGTATGACAGTCAGCAAACAAGTTTTCTTGTCAGCTACGTGCTGGTTAGCATTTGCTGCTGCAACTTCTACTTATGTTAAATTGACACGACTAAGTTGTAGAAACCTAATGAGATTTCTTTACTGAAATGTGTCTTGATCATATGATGGACTGTGTGGAAATTTTTAATAAAAACAAACTTGAAGGGCCACACACATCTGTCTGTCCTCCTACCCCTCCATCCCAGGATCAGGGCAACCTAACCCAACCTGGCACGAACATGGAAGAGGAAAGCTGGTGGGGGGAGTGAAATGGGTGAAATATGGCTGGCCCTTGTTCACCTCCTGTGTTTGTTTTGAGTTTTTTTCTTGTCATTTATGGGTTTGGAAAAATGATGGTCATGTACCCTACACACCCATGCTGATTCTATAATGAACACATATTTCTTGACCCAAAAACCTTAGGTCAAGTAATTACATTAATGCTTGCTGGGTTCCTAGTGTTATGCATGCCTGATCGCTGTCACATGATTAACTGGGAGAGCTGGAACCGAGACTATGGCAAATGTAATAAATAACACCCAGCCTATGTTTTCTAGTAAGCATATGTAACCCTACAGGTATATATCAAATATCACAGAAAAGTGTTAGGAGCTAACTTTCTGTCTTCAGGCCACACATGCAGCCACTTGTAGTTTAAACAAGAACTACATGACATAAATTAACCATTGATGGAAATAATAAAAGCAAAATTTGAGGGATGGCGCGTGAAAATCTCTCGGGGTACTCATCATTTCCCAGCCTGCCAGTGTACCAACTGTACTGACAGAGATTCCTTTGGCCTGAGTAGACCTGTGGGAATCGTGAAGCAAGAAAGAGTGATCCATTAATGACAGTCTAGGACACAGGGCTCAGACAAAGATTTGTCCAATGGCGGCTAACATGAGGTGTGTATGTCTAAGAGAACTGGAAAAGCTGAAGGCAAAAGTCCCCAGACAGCAAATCCTACCCATCTCCCACCCACTCTGTTTACCTACTGAGTGCTGATAGAAAGATAAAGGCCTGATATGCCAAGGTCTTTGTAAACAAAGTGGGGAATTTATGTAAATTTAAGTTACTGTAATGGGGCAACGGGTTTTTTTAAAAAGAAAAAAATTTGACTGAATTTCTTTCAGAGATAAGACAAATTCTGAGTTGTGAGGATCTCCAATTAGGAAAAAGTGGGATTAATCTTGAAGCGCAAATTAAAGCATCATGCCTGCCTCATCATCATTTCAGTCTCAATCATGAGGGTCCAGTTTAATAAATGCATCCAATAGCAGCAAGTTGCATCAATTCCCTAAATATATATATATATATATATATATATATATATATATATATATATATATATATATATATATACAGATCAGTAGCTCAAAATGCCAGCAACAACACTCGTGTTTCAAGTCTGAAAAGTTTGTCACGTCATGTTTTCCAACAGTAACTCTTAAGTGTAAAAGCGTGGTGTTGCGTTTGAGGTCTGCTGACTTTGAGCTAAAATTAGAAAGTGGATAATAACGACACACTTCTTACCTGGAAGACGTGTTCCAACTTAAGAGATGAGGGTCCTTGTATTCATAACAGGCAGAGGCAAACAAACCCACCGGCGAACCGTCACTTCAGCCAACTTTTTTAATCCGTTTCACTTTCACACACGCAAAGCCTGACGCTCGCTGTAAAGTTGATAACCGCTTTGTTGCCCTTTTCTGTTCTCCTTATCTTCCCTGGTTTGATTGGATCCCTCCCGTGAGAAATGACAGGTCAGCGCGAGCGGTTTTTTCTTTCTCTCTTTTTTTTATGGCGTCAACAGGTGAGACAGCGCTGAAATCACGCGGAGGAGGGCGACGGCGGAGGCGGGTACTGACTCACTACGGTGTGTGCAGGCGCGTATGGACAAACGAACAACTCATGTGACTTTGCAGCCGATAAACTTCACACCGCGGGTTTTTTGTGTGCTGTGCAGGCTGCAGAGTGCAGAGAGAGTTTCGTGCAAGTCCTGCACTGAAATGGGATTTCTATTCTGGGAACTGGAGCGAGGTTTTCATTGTGGAGTCATCCGGGCATACAGCCAATATGTTCTGAAGTTAAGGCTGCTTAATACTTCCAACGAAAAGCTCCCATGGGAATATACTGTGATATTAAAGTGAGGCATCGGACACTGAAAAAGTCAGAAAGTCTCTGTAACGCTCTTCTAACCGACATGGCTGGATTCATTTCTTAAGGGACCCTGGGGGCAAAAGCATTTTGGGCCCCCAGCCAGTACCACACTCAATGAGCATTCTAGCATGGACATGCGCAATTACCCTTGCAAAAATTATGAAAAATGATGGCTCACCACAGTTAATGGATGATGATTTACCATGTTTAATAAATAATAAATATATTCAACCCATGAACCAAAACACTGAGATTGTACTTTCTTGCACTTCCTCCAGCTTTTATGACAGTTTGAATTCTCTGAGGTGTTGACTTAGCAAAAGACAAACAAGTAATGCCGGTCATGCCATTGAGTTCATGTTTTTCCTGAAGACAAATGTGAATGCTCTTTGTACAACACATATTATCATCCTGAAAGGGACTTCACCATCAAAGCTCATGCTGATTGATGGAATAAGAAGTGTCAAAAGTTTCCAAAAATATAGATGCATTTAGTCAGTCAGTCATTTTCTGTACCGCTTATCCAGTTCAGGGTCGCGGGGGTTGCTGGAGCCTATCCCAGCTATTATCAGGCGAGAGGCAGGGTACACCCTGGACAGGTCGCCAGTCTGTCACAGATGCATTTACAGTATATTTAATGACTACCATTCCCCTTGGTACTTTGCAGGGCCGTTTTGTCACATAGGCGACATAGATAATTGCCTCGGGCGGCAGCTGCAAGGGGGCACTGCCCAGCTCGTGACGTTCTGGGCTAACATTCGTGAACAAAAGCCAATTGTGGAGTTGCAATTTGAAATTCTCTTGACATTTAGGATATGGAGAGTTCATGCAGTGACAGATGTCATTTTGATTGTCATTTTTAACATAAACCTCTCTGATTTTATGTCCATTTCAGAAGCACTTTTGTCATATTTAACACAGGTGGAGCATTACATTGCAGTTAAATTGGTTTACACAGATGCACCGATCCATTTTTTTCTGATCCAATCCAATACGATACCTGGGCTGAGCATATCAGCCGATACCACATACCAATCCAATACTGTAAACATACAGTCAGCACCACCCCTACCCCAAGTGAGGCCTCAAGCGAAGGGTCCAGACGTGTCAACATAAAGCACTAACGTGTCATAAAAACACAATTTTGTGTCAGTGTGGCTATAATGTCACGTGAAATTGCAAGTTACATCAGTTTGATGTAGAGAGAAGCAGCTGCAGACTGGTGACACTGAGAGAAACTGGGAAACACAGCATTAAAAAGCTGCACGCTCCCAACATTTAGCCTTGTCAAAAAAGGTAACAAATTAACACAGATATAAATGTACTTAATTATTTATTAACAAATAACAAAGTGTACATTAGCAGCAAAAGAAATAGATAATACTTCTCTGCCCTGCGTGATGATGTAACCTGCGTTGCAAATATAGAATTGAAATGACAAAATTGCTGTAACTATCTCGCTACGTATGATATAAATAATAAAAAAAAAAGAAGAAGAAGAAATGACTGAATCAGAATGCTGGATCGGTCTCATTCTTCTGATATCCGATCCAGCTTAATAGTCAATATCAGAGCCGATATTTGATCAAGGTATCGCATCGGTACATCTCTACTTTACACATGGCCTGTGTGTGTGTGGGTGTGTGTGTTCCTGTACTTGCTGCATTGTGAACCATTTTGCTCTTTTAACCAGCAAAGTGAGGACATTTTTGGACGGTCCTCACTAAAAAAGCCTAAAAAAAACATTTTTGAGGGTCAAGGTTTGGTTTTAGAGTTTAGGTTACAATTAGGTTTTGGCTGGGGAAAGGGTTAGCTTTAGGCAATCAGTTTTGATGGTTAGGGTTGGAGTGAGGGGCTAGGGAAGGCATTATGTCAATGAATGTCTTGACAAAGATATCAGTACAAGGGTGTGTGTGTGTGTGTGTGTGTGCGGGGGGGGGGGGGGGGGGTCTCTTTGCCTAGGGTGGCAAAAAGGCACAAAACGGCCCTGTCCTTTGTATCATCAAGGATTTTATAATATGGCTGTTTCAAGGTTGTCCATCTCCTTGTTTGATGCAGATTCATGACTCATCTGTGAATATCACTTTCAATAAATTACCCACAGCCCAAGACTGTCACTTTAGCTCACTGTGACCTTGTTTTGTATGTTTGTTTTCTTTTGTTTAGGTTTAGGCATTGGCAACTACTGTGCATTCATTACTGAGGTTGGACTGGATGAGTTGGCGACCAAGTTTAATATCTTGCTCAGTCCATTGCATCTGAAAATTTGCATGCTTTTTAGGCAAAATGAAAAATAGTGCTGTTTTATTAGAATATGTTTCTGTTCCCAATTAAGTTCTCAGGAAATGTTTTCAGACATGCAATGCAGCTCTGGACTCTTTTAGACATTGCCCAGAGGAGCTGTGTGAAAATGCAAGTGTCTGAATCAGCCAAACCAGATAATGTGCTTACTTTACCCTGTGGGTTTCTGTGCGAAGTCTGTGTAAAGTCCAACAGAGCCCATGTGTGAACTGAGCAGTCAATTGTGCAGATAATTTACAGCTTGTGAGTAGGTGTGTTGATGCTGTTTCTATTATGAAACTGGCTTGGGATCAGAAGAAATAAAAAATGAATGGAAGAAAAGGAAAGATCATCTACCCCATTAAACCTCGAACATTCAGGGACTCTAGTCTTAAACTGCAAGGCACTTAAATTCAAGGAAAAGCAATAGAATTCAAATGTTTATAACTTGATAACAAACCAAGTGTCTGACCTTTGATGTTTCTTTTCTAACAAGTTCTACCCTGTCGTGTTCTACCACAGAGTACGAGGTCTTGTTTTAGCAATAAGACTGTACCTTAAAAGAGACAATCCTCCATTTGTTACATCCCGTATGTAAAGAGTTAATTCCAAATGAACTAAACCAAAACCTTTACACACTAAAAGCTCCTAGGTCAAACTGCTGGGTTAAAAAGGGACCAACTAATTTCTGGGTTATTTCAACCCAGACATTTAGGTTGTGGCCCTAACTTCTGGGTTAAAATAACCCAACATAAGTCAACATAACCCTTCTGGGTCAAATATTCCACCCAAAAGTTGGGTAAAAAGAAAAAAATCATCCAATATTCTGGGTTGGTCCCTTTTTAATCCAGCCCTGGGTCAAAAATAACCCATTATGGGTTTGAGCCAGGAGTTTTTAGTGTGTAGAGTTCATGTGTGGAAAACAAATCTTACTTTCACAGGAAGCCACACATGATGGAGAACTCCAAAACTGACATGAGTTATTATTACGTCTGCCAAAGAGTGGTGGAGGTGATGTAATCACAGGTGTTTGTCTGTCTGTCAGTAAGCAAAATAACTCAAAAAGTACAAAACAGATTTGGATTAAATTTTCAAAGAATGTTTATAATGGTACAAGGAAGAACTGATTATATTTTGGTGTCGAGCCGGATCACGTTTGGACCCAGGAATTTCTTTAAGATTCTTTGTGAGAAAGGGCCACATGGGGGAGGAGCTTGCTGGAGATCTCCATGGCGGAGGTCAGCGCACTCAGAGTGCCCTTCTAGTTTTCCTTATTTTGACAGAATGTGACATAATAACTATTAATTTGATATATTTTCTGGCATTTTAGAGAATCGAGAAATCATCAAATAATATGTCAAATAAGAAAAAAAAACCTTACAGATTTAAGATGTACAGTGGTGGATAACTGCATTGTATATGTTGTAATTTAATCCATTAGTGAGACAGCTTTTCAACAAAAGAGCTCAAAAATTTAAATTTGTTCACAAGCTAGAGAAGAATGAAGTAATTGCTGCTTCTGATATTAGTAAAACTTATAATATTAGTATTAAATTGAATAAACTTGCATATCCTGGGACTTGAGGAACCTCTGGGGAACCAGGGGTTTTGCCCGTTTTGTAATCCGGCCTAGTGTATGCAAGACTGCTGACTTCTCTTTAAGATTATTAGTACACTGCATGAGTACAGTATAATAAAGTTACATAATAACACTACTACATGACACATCCCGAGCCCAATAGATTTAAATACCAAAAAGTATTAAATATTTACTGTACTGTGTATTCTCGTACAACTATGTGGCCTTCTGCAACACTGTTGTGACAAAACTAACAATCAAGTTAAAACAGGACATCAAAGTTGACACCACAGATCACTTCAAGAAACTATAATTTAACTTTTCATTAAGGTCCATCTGGTAAAATCTGCTCCTCTCATTCACCCTGACTGGCCTCTTTACAGCTCTTTCTCAATGAGCTGATAGTGTAATGGATTCTTCCCTGTGACATGTGGCTGGCGTGAGAAAAAATACACAGCAGGTTCACTGTGGCATGGAGTAAGTGGGTCTGAAAGGGGGCTGGCAGATGGGTGACAGACTGGGTGAAAGGACAGCTGGCACATCGCATCCCCACAAACAAAATAAAAAAATAGGACCATTTTACACAGAACCTCACACACAAATGACTTCAGCTTGAGGTGAAAACAACCTCTCACACCTTCTGTTTTGAAGGAAATATAGACTGCTGGTGTCTGTCAGTCAGTACAGTAGGTGAGACAGAGGGGCGGACAATGACAGCTGGTAGATGGTTTGTGTATGTGGGAAGGTTAAAGGTATCAACTTGCATCAGACCAGGAAACACCCACCTTTTCTCTAAACTATTCTTTACTTAAGCTGTTAAATATACTAAAACAATTCATTTGGATATGTCTTCCATCAGAAGAAATTCTAGTTTACATTTTCTATTACTGCAGCTTCCTGCCATTAATAGAAAGCTGAAGGACTGAGTATATTTTTTTTTTTTTGGAGTATGAGGCCCAAATATGAACTTTTTCAGACCAGGCTTTCACCTGGAGCTCTTTTAAAACACCACACAAGTTTGTTTCACTTAAAGGTTTATTCTCATTCTGGCCCCCAAAACAGCTTCCAATCACATGTGCAGGTTTCTGTGGCTGAGTCAGAAGACTCCACTCCCAAACAAACCTGTTTTACTGGCCTACGAGCTGGTAAAAACAAGATGAGAGCAGCACATTCAGGACATTTTGAATGTGGAAGCAGATTTCGTTCTTGGGCCTCCTTTTCTATACTGAACACAACAATACATTTTAAAAGATTCTCTTACACACTGCATGAAGGAAAGGATGCATACAGATTGTGTTTTCAAATATTGCAATAGAAACTACATCTTTATTGATTTTAAATGCAAATTGTGCAGGTTTATTTTCCTGCTATGCAAAAAGGCAGTGGTTGGTAGCAGCCTGAGTGAAGATTGTGTGTGTGAATGTGTGTGTGTTCTTGGCTTGGGGGAGGCCGGAATCAATGAAAAGGCCATGTGGAAGAAGTCAGCTGTCCCAGTAAAGCATTCATGAATACTAAACCAAACCTTGAATGGAACATTCCTATTTCAGCTTCCCCTCTCATAAATTTCCTCTCTCAATTCTACAGCTCACAATAACACAACTGAACAGGGTAAAGAATATTCACATTTAACTGAAGCACAATACAAGAAGAAAAAAAAATACGATGTTTTTCCTCATATACTTTCATTATTATTCTGTTTTTACATTTAAAGTAGGAATTATTGCATCTTTATTTCAAGCATAATCATAATGATCTCAGCAGCTGCACATCAGATGACAGCAGCTACTTTCACATTTACAAAAAACACAGTAATGCACTTAATGGTAAGCAGTTTTGGTTAATGATGCCAAAACAGATATGTTAAAATCAATCACTTGGTCATCATGTCAGTGGTTTCTGGTCTTGCTCTCTTTGGCAGGGGCACTCAAACTCCATGTAATCCACAAACCATATTAGCAGGCACTGAAATATCTGCAGAGAAAGAGGGAAAAAGTTGCTTTAAGACCACATGGTGAGTAAATCTGTGCAGTCGAGTGTCACAGCCTTGACATTTTAATGGTAGAGGAAATTTATAGTTGTGTTGGCTAACAGATGGGTGGTGCTTGGGCTTTGAAAGTAAATGTTTTGATACCTATCTTCGCCGGCTTGGGGAGATTCAGGTTGTTCATGATCTTCACAAACTCCTCCTTGCTCTTTGTCAAGCGGGGGTTAAACTTGCGCTCCTCGCCGACCGTAGAAACCGTCCGACCTGAGTCACACAAACACACACAGGCCAATGTGACACCAATGGTGGAATGGATTTTTGCCAAAACCTCGCAGATCAATAAAAGAAATGGCACTTTGTACTGACACACAAATGATAAAAAACCCAACTTAAAGCAGACATGTTTATATGCTGAAGCTTAACGAGTCAGAGACAACAGGATAGGATTCAAAAGAATTTAAAAGCATGAATTTTCACCCTACCTAAATAATCATGTGCTGGGTAGATGAGGCACTCATCAGGCAGCGTGAAGATCTTCCCGTGAACTGACTCGTAGAGCCTTGAAGCACAACCTGAATAAGAAAAGAAACATTAAATAATTATCAAATATTTTCTTCAAGAAAAAAAAAAATCAGAATTTGATTAAAATTTAACTAACAGAATCAACAAAAGGGTAAAATTAAATGATGAAATGAAACCTGTCCAGCAGTGCAAAGGCAAGACTTTAAAACAACACTGCCCCCTTGTGTTCACCAAGCAGCATTACAACAATAAAACCTTTCACATTTACACTTTTAGGAAATCAAAAGTCCAGAAAAGAAGGAACAAAGGGAAAATGTTTGCCTACCCTGCTGGAAGTCCGTCCTGCCACAGCCTCTGATAAGCAGAGCATCCCCAGTGAAAGCCATGCTCTGGTCCCCTGACACCAGGGTTGAACAGCCATCAGTGTGTCCAGGTGTTTCCCTCACAACCAGAGACTACAGCAGAAAACAGCAACTGTCAGCAAAACCGGTTTTAGTTAAGCAATTACAACTGGAGGGTTTTTGATTATCTACAAATTCATACATCTACTGCACATTATACACACACAGATCCAAAGACCTATACATAAACTCAATCTCTCCACTAAGCTGAAAAAGCTTATTTTGTGCTTACGTGTCTCCCAAAAGTGATCTTGTCCCCTTCTTTTAAGTGAATGTCAGCAGAGGCACCACTGAATTTGGAGATGGCACTCTTCAGTCCAACCACCCTTTTCTTCATTAGTCCACTGCTTGTTATGTGGTCCGCATGGCAATGTGTGTTTACTGTCAGAATAAGGAAAAAAGTACAGATTAGTTTACAAACGGGAAGTTGTTCTGTTATCTTATGCTTGTAGATTTAAATGTAATTATATAGTGACAACACTGCTGCAATGTTATACTTTTTTCTTAGTGAGGTCATTTATTGTAGGGTATTAAGTGTTTTGGATGTTTTAATGGGCAATAGAGAAACAAAGTGATTAATCTAATAGTACTGTAAATACTTTATGTTGTTTTGTATATTTCTATTTTGGACAAAATAATAAGAATTAAGAAAACAATCATTTCTCATCTCAGTCAGTCAGCACACAGTCTAGGAAAGCTATTCAGAGCACATAAGACAAATAGATAGACAAAGTTTTATTCCTGGACAATATTTCTCCTTAACAAAACCGTTTCAACTTTTCAGAACCAAAAGCAAAATCTGACAAACTTTTCTCAACATCAGTTGTTGCAGAGGGGATCAGTTTCTAATGAGCTTAACTATTTACGAATGTTAGAACAGTAAATGGCTCTGTAAATGTATGTGAATGCATCCTAATAGTTAACAATGACATGTCTTTATCCAGCCACAGAAACATATACACCTGCCACTATTAGGTTGAGCCCCAGTTCCTTGATGAGGTTCAGGTCTCTGTCAATGGTCTCCAGCACAGGATCAATGATGACAGCCTCCTTGGTGTCCGTGTCTGCAAGCACGTAGGTGTAGGTGCTACTCTCCGCCTCAAACAGCTACACAGGAGACACAAGTCAGTGTGACTTTGCAATAAACTCCAACACTAATCGAGGGAAGGGTCACGAACTCCACATCCTTAGAAACTATGTTTGTGTGGATGAAAGAGACAGAAAGAAAGAAAAAGAGAAAACGGAATATGATGCAGAGCTACCTGATGAGCATGCTGAATGGCAGTCTTTAAAGTCACTAAATTTCCTGTGTATGCATTACTTTGACGTTGACAAAACAATCTCAACTAAAGATCTTCGCACTTCCATGTTAGGGATCTTTTTAACATATCACACAAGCGTCAGACAGTTTGCTTCCTTTACAATGCCATAAAACTGTAAACTGTACATGGAAGTAGCACTAAAAGATTTTGTTTTGCCATTTGCTGTAAAGCCATCTAACCCTGTACAAAACAAATACCACAGTGTCTACTGCACTGTCAGCATGATAGTCCAAACATTACAGTGCAGCCATCACGCTTGCCATACTAATGCAAAAACATTCAGCAGATTCATCACAGCAAGGGATGTGTTTAGTTGGAATATTCAGGAAAAGAACCCTCAAAACCAATCTGATTATCCAGTATGACTCACTTTAAACAAACCAACAATGTCATTTAATAATATGATACTGTTCAGTAAGCTAAAGGCTAACTGGTGCAATTAACAGAATAAAAAGGTGAAACATTTTAAAACACTGCTGGTTCAACGTCATGGCAAAATAAACTATATAGAATAAAAAATAATGTCGACCTACTTGTCTGAACAGAAGTCCGCGGGTCATCGCCATCCTGGAGCAATATGCTCTGCTGTCAACCCGAAGCGACACAACAACATTACTTGCGCCGGGACAGAAGCGCCTCCTCTGGGCTGCTGCGTAACTCGAGCCCTCTGCGCTCGCGCTGAGACGCAGCGTTTGAGCCACAAGCCGCCGTATGGGCTTAACCCTGCTTAAAACCGAGCACATTCTCAGAGGAATCGTCTTTATAACCAACAGCTAAATAAACGGCGTCTGAGGCTGCGGTGGTAGCGATAGTAACGGTATGCACTAGCTTTTATGGCGGATGGTTTATCAGCCAAACTCCGTCTTATGAATCTGCAGTAGCGTTGTGATTCTGACGCGTTTTAGGTTCAGCAGTCACGCTCTGTGAATCACACTGGTGTCACTCACTTTTTACAGCCGCTGTAACCATATTCATGACCAGTGTTTGGGTTATTAAGCAACCAATGTTGACTTGGTCCACATAGCACAGGCAACTTCCTTCCCAGCCGTGGCGTGTCCTTACAGCAGGTCATAACAGTTGGCGGTGGCGCGCACCTACTGCGCCTGCTCAGAAGAGAGGAAGACACAACCTTATCAGTCGGCTGTTAAGGAGCATACTGGGACAGGGGTAGGATCATTATGGAAGGCTAACCATGTGTGCTCCTGTCCTGTCCTTGCTCTCATACCTTCTCCAGGTGTTCATCAAGCCCATATTTGCCGAGGACACCTTCTTCCTGGAGCTGATAGAGCAAAGAGGGGCGACTGGCTTTGGCAAGGGCAACATCAGGGCACTGTGGAGATCGGTGCAGGCTATGGAGAACGAGAGGGGGATTTTCAAGGAAATGGATCCCCGAAATCCATAAAAACGGCTCAGTACTAGTCACTCCATTTTTATAAGCATAATTTATTTCAGATGTGTATAAAACACATCTGAAATAAATTATTCACAACAGAAGACTTGGTCATAACCTATGGCCTGTCTGCTGGTGTGTCCTCTGTTGTTGACCTGGCTGTGTCAGAGCACTACTGTGTGTTTTTTAATATCACCAGTTCTAGCAAGCAGGAGGCCCCGATGAGAATTGTGAGGAAGCGATATATTACTTCTGAAGTGGCTGCGAATTTTATTGATATTTTAAGCCAAACTCCTCCACAGTTTTTACTTGGATCTTGTGAGTCTATTGTAAATGATTTTAACAGCAGAGTAATGACCGCTATTGATGCTGTGGCTCCATTAAAAACAAAAACAGTAAGAGCCAAATCTAAACCACCATGAAGGAGTGAGGAAATGAATAATATGAAAAGGGTCTGCAGAAAAGGTGAGAGGAAATGGAGAAAAACAAAACTGACCATCTATTTTGAAATCTTACGTGAACGACTCAAAATTTACAATAAAGCTGTTAAACAGGCAAGGACACTCCACTTCTCAAACCTCACTGCAATAGATAAAAATAATCCTAAATTCCTTTTTAAAACAATAAATCTTTTAATCAACAAAGATTCTAACAAGTCCTCCATGACAGCATCAGATGCTGCATGTGATGACTTTGCAGACCACTTCAGAAGTAAGATCAACACTATCAGCTCTAGCCATTTGTCCCAATAAAATACTGATTTTACCATACCAGAAGCATCATTTTTATCGGAGGAAACACTGGAGAGTTTTGTCTTAGTTGATGCGAAGACTCTTGGTTGAGTTTTCTCCCAGCTAAACCCAACAACCTGCCTTTTAGACCCCATTCCCACCTCGCTTTTAAAGACGTTTTATGGTTTCTTTGAGTCTGAGCTTTTAAATATTGTAAATTGCTCTCTTCAGATGGATGTTTTCCCCACTGCCTTCAAAACAGCGGTGGTGAGGCCCCTAGAAGAGCAATTTAGACCCAAACTTGCTTGACAACTACAGACCTGTATCCAACTTACCGTTTTTAAGTAAAATTACTGAAAATTTTGTTTTTATTCAGTTACATGAGTTCTTGAATAAACACTATATCTGAGAAAAATATCAATCTGGTTTTAGGACAAGCCACAGTACTGAGACGGCCCTTTTGGGATTGTTAAAGATCGTAGATGTAACATGGACTTACGAAAACATTCTGTTCTGGTTCTACTGGATCTCACTGCCGCCTTTGATACAGTAGACCACCAGATTTTATTAGACAGACTCAGGTGTCTGGTGGGCTTCTCTGGTAGTGTTTCAAAATGGTTTTATTCCTACTTCACAGGTCGACAATTTTTAGTAAGTTTGAATACATGCTCCTAAAGGAACTGTGAAATTGAGTGTGGGGTTCCCCAAGGTTCAATTTTAGGCCCAATACTTTTTAATCTGTACATGTTGCCACTTGGGGATGTCATCAGGGGACATGGCATTGACTTTCACAGCTATGCTGATGATACCCAGCTTTACATCGCCGTGTCTTCTGATGACCTGGAGCCACTTAACACCCTTTTAAACTGTATTTTAGATATAAAATCATGGATGGCAGAGAACTTCTTACAGCTCAACCAGGACAAGACTTAAGTTTTAATCATCGCTCCTGAAGACAAGAGAGATCATTTTACCAAAATGACAGAATTTTAATCCTTCTCAGTGTGTGAGAAACTTGGGTGTTCTTTTCGACTCTGAGCTGCATTTTATTCCACATATCGGAAATGTCACAAAGACAGGATTTTATCATCTTAAAAACATCGCCAGAGTCCGCCCATTTCTCTCTCTTGCCAGGAGGTGCTGATGCATGCTTTTATTTCTAGTAGAATACATTACTGTAATGCCCTGCTCTCTGGTCTTCCTAACAAGACTACATCAAGTTTGCAACTTCTTCAGAACTCAGCGGCACCCGTGCCGGGTCCTTGTCAGAGTAGAAACAGAACAGAGGGTGGGAATACATTACACCAGTTTTAAAATCACTGCATTGGCTCCCCGTGCATTTCTGGATCGATTTTAAGGTTCTTTTAATAGTTTATAAATGTCTTAATGGTCTTGGGCCTTCTTATTAATCTAACCTGCTTTTAAACTATGAACCCTCGCGGACCCTGAGGTCCCCCAGGACTGGCCTTTTAGTTGTCCCCAAAGTCAGGACAAAAACCCACGGTGAGGCTTCTTTCCACCATTATGGGCGTCGTCTGTGGAACAGCCTGCCAGAGAAACTCAGGGCTGCAGAGACTTGATGCTTTCAAGAGGAGGCTCAAGACCTACCTTTTTAATCAAGCATTTAATTAATTTGTCATTTATATTTTCGACTGTTTTAATTGATCTACTTTTTTTTTTTTTTTACTGTGTTATTTTGGTTCCAGTATTAGTTGTTTTATTACTCTTAAGTCCATATTTAAATACTTATAGCTCTTATTTGTTTTTATTGACATTTATTTGATTTAGCCTTTTAACATCAACTCCAGTGTTTTCCTCATGGGGGTCCTCCACGTTGGGAGCTTTGCTTTTTGGTCTGTGGGGTTGTTTCCATTGGGAGGCCCTCTTGGTTGGGGTGGCTGGGGAGTCCTCTTCTGCACTCCTATGGTTGTGGTGTGGGCCCCTGGCGGCCGGGACCTGGGGGGTCCCCCTGGTGGTGGCTTCAGGGACCATGATAGCTCCCAGTGTGGACAGATCCCCAAGATATTGTTTCCTCACAGCAGTGCCAAACCAGGTTATATTTATAAAGTTAGAAGGGAGGGTATGTGTATGTGTGTGTGGGAGGTAGAGAATGTGTAATTGTTTGTCGAATTGTCATTTTATTGAAATGTTGCTTATTTTAATATGTAAAGTACTTTGTGCTACTTTTGTATGAAAAGTGCTTTATAAATAAATTTCAATTATTCATATACATCAGTGTTATAACACTTAATTTTGGGAAAGTCACTAGCCATGACTGAAACTCTTTGAAAAAGAAAGTTTAACACAGCAAATGCTGCTTAAAATACTTGAAATGTTCTAAGAAAAATACTCTTGTTAGCTGTAAAAGAATGTCTTTGTTCTCCCTGTATCAAATCAAACCAAATGACTCCAGAGCAACTGCTCCTCAATAAATCTGTTGCACAGTGCAGACTGTGAGAACCAATTACTGTCTTTTCACATGCGCCATGTCTCTTACAGCATGAATAAAACAGATCTCTCAAGTTTTTTTAGGGAAATATTCATCTTTAAATATGACCAATAAAGTCTTGAGATGGCGATCCGATTTTTCAAAGTAGAGGGTAGGACTTATTTTTATGCACGCAAGCTTTCTAACTGCTGCAGGGTTTCATCAGTGAAAGGCAAAGAAGTTAAGAAATATTTCATTAATCTTTACATTAGTTATCAAATGATTAGGAATGGACTTAATTTATTAGGTCTATTGCACACATTTTTCATGCTGACCTTGACTTAAAAACTTGGAAATGCCTTAACTTTTGATATTTTTTGTCTTTATTCATGTGAAACAGTATATGACTATATTGGCTGTCTTGCTCAACATTTGTAAGCTAAAATAACAATCAAGAGCCAACCTTAGAGTCATGTGACTCACCTAGACAGGATAATGAGGTTCTTGTGAATTTATAAAGTAGGCAAAGGAATAATAATTTGAAATTGGTGCAGTTTTAGGTTCCATCAACTAATGAAATGAGCAAATTCAAGTGAAGATTTATTTGTTAGGGGGAAAAACTTGTTAGCTATCCTACACTTAATCCCCCAGGAAAGAGACGCTGTTGGTGTTGCTGAGTGACTGATTCCAGTATGATAACTTTTCTCCAAGGATTTAAATTCTTACATTTCCTTAGTATGAGCTGATGAGAGACAAGCTGTGTGATCATATGATTATAGCTGATAAATAACAGCTATATCGTTGTTTGTAGTAAAAAAAAAAATATATATATATATATTGGAAAATGCTTAATAAGACTAAGAATTATTTAAAAAGCAATCTGGGAAATATTAAAAAGAGTTGGGACAAAATAACATGTATAAAGTATTTTATTGATAATTATGGTGATAATTATGATATGAATGAAATATTAAAGGTGATAGCAACAACTAGTTAATAAATACAATTTTTCAAAAACAAAACATAAACAGAATGTATAGAGCGATGCAGAATAAAAGCAATAAATTTAATGAAAACATTTTATTAACCTTCATGCTGTGAGGCCACGATGCCAACCACCACACCTCTGTGCAGCCCATTGCAACAGCAATTTTGACAGGTCTAATATCATTATCAAAAATGGTTCATTACATCTCATCAAAGATAAAAAAAAAAAAAATAAAAAAAATAATAATAATAATCTGTCAGTGAAATAAGTTGAAATTGACAAAAGTAAAAGGAAATGAAAATTTTATGAATATCATGACATTGATTTTGTGGTTCAACATATATTATTAGTATTATTAGTATAATAAACATCTCAACATTAATAGTATTATACTTCCAAGAAAATTATAAAACATCATGCCAAAGAAAAACAATAATAATGATAAAAATGCTATTTGTTAAAGTGTTATCACTTCACAAACAGCAAAGAAAGTTTTGATCATCAGATCAGTTCTTTGTATTTGCAAAAAAGTCCTTGAACAGTGAGTCTGTCGTCCCTCTGTGCTGCAGTTCTTTAGTGGGACGGCTTCAATGATGTCTTGTGGTGAAATGATGACTTTGTTCAGCTGCTTCTGTCATTTTTGCACCAGGTGCCATGACGAAGTAGTTATCCCTGATAGAAAATGTAGGACCCCAACGCAGGAGCACGCACTTCTTGGGTAGAGCCGGATCCCCCTCACCACTATGATGAGTGGAGCTCAGGATGGTGTCGGTGAGTGAGACAGAGAGAGTGAGGAGGAGGAGCAGGCTGGGCTGATTACCTGAGTGTACGCACCCTTAGGTGAGAGTGAGCAGTAGCAGAGATGGAAGCGTACAGTCAGTAGCTGTGTCTCATTTCAGGGTGTGCATGCTTCGAAGAGTGGATTTGTCAGCTGCATACGTCACAGCGGCGCGCCAAGTACTAGCCTATTTCAAATCCTCCGAAGGACCCTCTGAACCACCCTAGAAACCCGCACTCCAATCGGCCCCTAACGCAATCTACTGGTGGTGTATCCTCGCGCCCCCGTTTCGCCCAGAATTCATCACGCGCAAGATGGCAAGGAATAAGAAACACTGCTCTGAGTGTAATATCTGAATAGGACACACCGTAGCCAATGGTAGTCCGCGCATTCTGAAGTGTGCAGATCCTGATGAGACACACATAGTGTGCGATTGCTAACAGTCACGAGGGTTAGGCCCATGGGGAGGGTCTTCACCCCTGGAAAAGCTCAGTGACTTGCATTATTAAACAAAAATTATCAGTGAGCAATTTTGCTTTAGGAGATTTTAAATGACAGCCACTTAATCTATGGAAGGGGTAGGCAACTGCATCCCGGAGGTAGCAGGAGTTTCCCTGCTGCGACACACCTGACTCCAATCAATGGCTAATTAGCAGACTTCACAGGGTTTATTGCAGCAGGGAAACTCCTAATACCTGCAGGGTGCCGGCCTTCGATGACCGGCATTGCCTGTCCGATAGTGATACGTGTGTATTGATTGTGTAGGTTCCTTCCTCTCAGTGTTTGAACTGCTGTAAGACGATGCTTTAAACCTACAGTTAATCCACACGTGTCACTATCAGGGTGCATCACCGAACTCTAAACCTACTCTACATAACCTGTTCCTTATAGACTGACAGTGATTTAAAATCTGTAAATCACTAACATCTACTCATCGACATTATTAACCACTGACTGAACTTTCACATCCCTGGTACTGGAGATAGCGCTCTGCTCGTCCTCTCTCTATTCAGTCTCTGTCTTTCACCCACTGAGACCAGCCTGAGGTTCACTCACCACAGTGGCAAAGAGGACCCGGTTCTACCGAACAAGTGCGCACTCATGCGTCGGGGATACAATTCTGATCAGGTTTAACTACCTTGACATGACACTTCAATGTGGGTGGTGCATGGATGACATGGCGGAACGTGGAAGAAGATGTTTTTGCAGCTTGAGGGGCCACAGGACGTTTGTACTTGGGGTCCATATGTTTGTAGAACTGTCACTTTCAGGATGGTTCTTGAAGGAGCTGTAGAAGCAGCACGCGGAGGTCGGCAGGAGGTGAGCTCTACCTGAAAAAGATCAAACACAGGAAGTCACAACTCATTCATATCTGAATTGCCATTTCTATAAACTGATAAGGTTAAAATTGAGAGTACATAAAGTGAACAAAACACCTTTAAGAACTTTCAAGCATACCAGGTCATATTTCTTTATCTTTCCTGCAGTGGGATGTTTCAGCTTTTCCTCTTTTTTGTTGTGACGGGAGGTGTGTGACCAGACGGGACGCAGGAGAGCTCCTTCCTTCCCCTCTTCTTCTTTGTGGGATGGCTTCAGTCATTTTTGCACCAGGTGCCATGACGAAGTAGTTATCCCTGATAGAAAATGTAGGACCCCAACGCAGGAGCACGCACTTGTTAGGTAGAGCCGGATCCCCCTTACCACTATGATGAGTGGAGCTCGGGATGGTGTCGGTGAGTGAGACAGAGAGAGTGAGAGAAGAGGAGCACAGCAGGGGATGCAAAGAGCAACCAATGGCGGTTACTAATTTCAGGGTCTGCGCACTTTGAAGTGTGAATTTGTCAGCTGCATACATCACAGCATTGTGCCAATTACTGTCGCATTTTAAAAGCTTTAGAAGGACCCTCCGAACCCCACAATCCCGTACTCCTACTACTAGCGGTGTGTCCCCGCGCCCTCGTTTCGCCCAGAATAAATCGCGCACAAGATGAAAAGGAATAAGCGTCAGAGCTCCGAGTGTAATATTTGGATATTTGATAGAAGACGGCGTAGCCTAGGCCATGGGTAGGCAACTGCATCCTGCAGGTATCAGGAGTTTCCCTGCTGCAACACACCTGACTCCAATCAATGGCTAATTAGCAGACTTCACAGGGTTTGTTGCAGCAGGGAAACTCCTAATACCTGAAGGATGCCGGCTCTCGAGGACCAGAGTTGCTACCCCTGGTCTAGGTAGTCCGCACACTCTGAAGTGAGCAGACCCTGATGAGACACTCATAGTGTGTGATTGCTGATAGTCACAGGGTAAGGTCCATGGGGGGGGGTCCTCACCCCTGGGAAAGCCCAGTGACTTAACATTTCAAAACTGTATTAGTGAGCTACTTTGCTTTCAGAGATAATAAATGACAGTCACTTAATCTATAACAGGGACAGGCAACTGCATCCTGGAGGTAGCAGGAGTTTCCCTGCTGCAACACACCTGACTCCAATCAATGGCTAATGGGCTGTACGCACGACTCCACTACTTCCTGAACTTAAGGTGGCTCCTGTGTTTCCTGTCTTTCATTACTGGATGAACTGATTAGTCCAGGTGTGTCTGATCTCAGTAACTGGCCAGACACACCTGGATTAATCAGTTCGTCCGGTAATGAAAGACAGGAAGCAAAGGAGCCACCTTAAGTTCAGGAAGTAGAGGAGTCATGCATAGAGCCCATTAGCAGTCACAAGGTGTTGCAGGAGGAAAACTCCCAATACCTGCAGGATTCCAGCCCTCGAGCACCAGAGTTGCCCACCCATGTCCTGTAGTGATACGTGTGGATTGGCTGTGTAGGTTCCTTCCTCTCTGTGTTTGAACTTGCTGTCGGACGATGCTTAAAGGAGTTCCTATAAGCACAAACTTCCACAACAAGCTTAAACACTGCAAAGAAACAAACCTACACAGTTAATCCACACGTATGACTATAGGAGGGTGCATCACCTAACTCTAAACCTACTCTACATAACCCGTTCCCACCCTATAGACTGACTGTGATTTAAAATCTCTAAATCACTAACATCTACTCCTGGACACTATTAACCACTGACTGAGCTTTTACATCCCTTATACTGCTCACTCTCACCTTACAGGTGCTTCCACTCAGGTAAACAGCCGACCTGCAGCTGCTCTGCTTGTCCCCTCTCAGTCTCTGTCTTTCACTCACCAAGACCAGCCTGAGGTTCACTCATCACAGTGGTAAAGAGGACCCAGTTCTACCGAACAAGTGCGCACTCATGCGTCGGGGGATACAATTCTGATCAGGTTTAACTAACTTGTCATGACACTTCAATGTGGGTGGTGCATGGATGACATGGCAACGTGGAAGAAGATGCTTTTTCTCTTTGTTGTTCTGACGGGAGGTGTGTGACCAGGCAGGATGCAGGAGAGCTCCTTCCTGACTTTTTTTTTTTTTTTTTTTTTTTCAATAAATGTGGTCAGGTGAGCTCATTCCTATTCTTATATCTCACTGAGACGGTCTACACTCTTCATACACCTTTAAACTGTTACGGAAACAGGCAGAAACATCATCACTGACTTTAAATACATCCTTTTGTGTTTTTTGAATATCAAATTAAAAATGAAAAAATAACTCACTGAAATTGGTGAATGGTCTGATGGTGCCATTAAGGCAAACTGGCTTGAATCTACAGTCATCCACATTAAGGAGCCAATGTGGGTGGTGCATGGATGACATGGCAACGTGGAAGAAGACGTTTTTGCAGCTTGAGGGGCCACGGGACGTTTCTAATTGCGGTCCATATGTGTGTAGAAGTGTCACTTTCAGGATGGTTCTTGGAAGAGCTGCAAGTCTGATGTAGCAGAAGCAGCACTGTGGCGGTCGGCAGGAGGTGGGCTCTACCTGAAAAAGATCAAACACAGGAAGTCACCACTCATTCATATCTGAATTGCCATTTCTATAAACTGATAAGGTTAAAATTGAGAGTACATAAAGTGAACAAAACACCTTTAAGAACTTTCAAGCGTACCAGGTCATATTCTTTATCTTTCCTGCAGTGGGATGTTTCAGCTTTTCCTCTTTTTTGTTCTGATGGGAGGTGTGTGACCAGACGGGACGCAGGAGAGCTCCTTCCTGACTTTTTTTTTTTTTTTTTTTTTTTAATAGTCACAATAAATGTGGTCAGGTGAGCTTATTTCTATTCTTGTATCTCACTGAGATGGTCATTTCCTCTTCATACACCTTTAATCTGTTCTGAAAACAGGCAGAAACATCATCACTAACTTTAATACATCCTTTTGTGTTTTTTGAATATCAAATTAAAAATGAAAAAATAACTCACTGAAATTGGTGAATGGTCTGATGGTGTCATTAAGACAAACTGGCTTGAATTTAGAGTCATCCACATTAAGGAGCCGGAATGAGCTCTGTTGGTCTGAATGAGGAACACACACATGACAGTCAGGTTAGACAGTAAACACAAGTATCAATTTAGGAACATGTCAACAATAAAGTCATGCAAAGAAGACGAGTGAAGCCCTCAGAAGTTCACATAGTAACGCAGAAATAAGAAACTTCTTTGTATACAAACAAGGTTTGGTTTGTTTTATGAACTGCTGACAGGAAACGACAAAAGTTGCTGTGAAAATCCACCAGAATGACAAAACTGGAGTCTGAAAAAGCACATCATGAGCAGAGAGACAACATGAGTCTATGATCCAGTCAGAGGCGATTCTAGGGCCAGAGGTTTAGGGGTGCTGAGCACCCACAGAGCTGTCCGGCCACGCAAGATAAATCTCATTGTTTTGTACAGTTAAACACAATTTCATTCCCGCATTTGTGAAAGATAAGCAAAACACTATCTGGGAAAGTCTGTGACTAATTATCAAAAGAGAAGCTGTGATAGAAGCTGATTTCCAGCTATTCTGTACCTTGTTCCAAAGGTGAACCAGATCCACCAAAACCCACTTTTCCCTCCTTATTTACAAAGTTTCTGATCATTTTCAAGCCTTAGATTTTTTTTTATCATCCAGTGTCCAGCAACAAAGTTATTACTGCTGCTATTTGAGCTATTTGATATTTTTATCGTGAAAATATCACATTTCAATAAAGTAGGCTACAGGGTGGCTTTTTACTTATCAAGTTTGAAAAAAAAGCACATAGAGTTAAAATATATATCAAAAACCTGAAATTTTAGGTGTGCTGGCAAGATGTAGCAAGTTGAGAAAATCTGTCTCAAACCTGTGCAACTCAAACGTACTTTCATCATTGTGAAATGAATCTAATGCCTCAACTAGGCTTCTGATTTTCAGGAAGTCAGCCTCATCTGGAGGGTCTTCATTAACAGGACCAGTGAGTCCATGTAGACCCATGATGGAAGCTGGACTACGAGTTTAGTCAAAAACTCTGTAAAAAGGTAAAAAAAAAAAAAAAAAAAAAAAGTAAGAATACTCGAGCTCGGTAGAGTTAATACATTTGAAATTAGTCGGTTTACATTTATATATGTTTTTTTTTATATTTATTCCGAACATAATCATAAAAATATGAAGGATAAAAGATAAATTGAATCAAAAAAGTAAAGATCAACAAATAAACAGACAAAGCATTGAAAATAAAAATTTAAAAAAAACCAACACAAACAGCTTAGTGTCCATTAATCTAATCTTTCATAAATTGTAATAACACATGAAAACATTCATAAAATCTAAATTAACAGATCTGAACACAGAACAGACTTCATGGTTAACTAAATCTTTGCAAGTTTAGCGTTATAGCTCACCTAGATGACATGTTATAGCAGCTGGAAAGTCGGGCGCTTTATGCAAGAAGCTGTGCTCTCTCCGAGAGAAACACGGTGAAATGATTTCCCTGACACTCTGCAGAGGTATAAACTCTAAGAAACAACGCCTCCCTTAATGCGTCAGTTTGGAATCCGATGACAAATCGATGGAACGAGACTACAAAGAGTTTCATCATCAGATCAAAGCCAGAGAATGCTAATTTATGTGCTATTATGCTAACAATGGAACGGTTTTACTTTGTATTAGCACTTTTTCCCTTTCCTCTGAAAGTTGCAATTTAAGATCTTGTTGGGAAGAATATTAAAACGTGTCAATAAACATGAATCCATCTGGACAAGACTTTATTGTCATGAGAACAAACACGTTTACAGTCTTACGGTGCACATTAAAACGAAATTTCAAATGAGTGGGCCATAGAACAGATACATGTGTAAAAACAAGAGCATCTATACAGTAACTATAATAAATTATACAAAAAGAATAAAATATTAATTAACAGGACCAGTGAGTCCATGTAGACCCATGATGGAAGCTGGACTAGTTTAGTCAAAAACTCTGTAAAAAGGTTTAGAAAAAAAAAAAGTAAGAATACTCGACCTCGGTAGAGTTAATACATTTGAAATTAGTCGGTTTACATTTATATATATATATATTTTTATATTTATTCCGAACATAATCATAAAAATATGAAGGATAAAAGATAAATTGAATCAAAAAAGTAAAGATCAACAAATAAACAGACAAAGCATTGAAAATAAAAATAAAAAAAAAAAACCAACACAAACAGCTTAATAGCATCAACAAGACAGAAAGATTTGTCTGCTTTTCCTCTCTCTTCTCCCATGTCCCTCATATGTCTCACCTATTTACCATTAACCATTTAGCCCAAAAATGGAGCAGGCAGAAGTAAAAGCCTTTCGAGGCCAGCTCGAAACTAATCTTTTCTAAACTGAAAAATATACAGCATTCACTGTAAAATATATAATGTGTTTTTATTTAGTGTCCATTAATCTAATCTTTCATAAATTGTGAAAACATTCATAAAATCTAAATTAACAGATCTGAACACAGAACAGACTTCGTGGTTAACTAAATCTTTGCAAGTTTAGCGTTATAGCTCACCTAGATGACAGCAGCTGGAAAGTCGGGCGCTTTATGCAAGAAGCTGTGCTCTCTCCGAGAGAAACACGGTGAAATGATTTCCCTGACACTCTGCAGAGGTATAAACTCTAAGAAAGAACGCCTCCCTTAATGCGTCAGTTTGGAATCCGATGACAAATCGATGGAACGAGACTACAAAGAGTTTCATCATCAGATCAAAGCCAGAGAATGCTAATTTATGTGCTATTATGCTAACAATGGAACGGTTTTACTTTGTATTAGCACTTTTTTCCTTTCCTCTGAAAGTTGCAATTTAAGATCTTGTTGGGAAGAATATTAAAACGTGTCAATAAACATGAATCCATCTGGACAAGACTTTATTGTCATGAGAACAAACACGTTTACAGTCTTACGGTGCACATTAAAACGAAATTTCAAATGAGTGGGCCATAGAACAGATACATGTGTAAAAACAAGAGCATATCTATACAGTAACTATAATAAATTATACAAAAAGAATAAAATATTAATTAACAGGACCAGTGAGTCCATGTAGACCCATGATGGAAGCTGGACTACGAGTTTAGTCAAAAACTCTGTAAAAAGGTTTAAAAAAAAAAAAAGTAAGAATACTCGACCTCGGTAGAGTTAATACATTTGAAATTAGTCGGTTTACATTTATATATATATATTTTTATATTTATTCCGAACATAATCATAAAAATATGAAGGATAAAAGATAAATTGAATCAAAAAAGTAAAGATCAACAAATAAACAGACAAAGCATTGAAAATAAAAATAAAAAAAAAAACAACACAAACAGCTTAATAGCATCAACAAGACAGAAAGATTTGTCTGCTTTTCCTCTCTCTTCTCCCATGTCCCTCATATGTCTCACCTATTTACCATTAACCATTTAGCCCAAAAATGGAGCAGGCAGAAGTAAAAACCTTTCGAGGCCAGCTCGAAACTAATCTTTTCTAAACTGAAAAATATACAGCATTCACTGTAAAATATATAATGTGTTTTTATTTAGTGTCCATTAATCTAAACTTTCATAAATTGTGAAAACATTCATAAAATCTAAATTAACAGATCTGAACACAGAACAGACTTCATGGTTAACTAAATCTTTGCAAGTTTAGCGTTATAGCTCACCTAGATGACATCCTTATAGCAGTTGGAAAGTCGGGCGCTTTATGCAAGAAGCTGTGCTCTCTCCGAGAGAAACACGGTGAAATGATTTCCCTGACACTCTGCAGAGGTATAAACTCTAAGGAAGAACGCCTCCCTTAATGCGTCAGTTTGGAATCCGATGACAAATCGATGGAACGAGACTACAAAGAGTTTCATCATCAGATCAAAGCCAGAGAATGCTAATTTATGTGCTATTATGCTAACAATGGAACGGTTTTACTTTGTATTAGCACTTTTTTCCTTTCCTCTGAAAGTTGCAATTTAAGATCTTGTTGGGAAGAATATTAAAACGTGTCAATAAACATGAATCCATCTGGACAAGACTTTATTGTCATGAGAACAAACACGTTTACAGTCTTACAGTGCACAAAACGAAATTTCAAATGAGTGGGCCATAGAACAGATACATGTGCAAAAACAAGAGCATCTATACAGTAACTATAATAAATCATACAAAAAGAATAAAATATTAATTAAAAAAGAAAAAGCACACGGTTGTTCCACCATTTTTACTATGGTGTCCTTGAATGGACAAAACAATGTGTGTGAAGCCTCTGAACTTTAAAACTGCTGTACCAGCTTTGTTTAATGGGAGTTAGAGATTGTTTGGGATCAGTAATGCTTTTAAAAGACATAAGAAATAGTTACAGTACTCATAGTCCAGTCATAACTACACCTGAGACCACTGGATCTACTGACACATGAAGACATCTTTATAGGCTCGTTCGGATTGACTGCGTCTGTCTGCCGTCTGACTTGATGGCTACGTGAGTCGATGGTGGACCATAAACGCAGCGCATCTCAGCCGGACAAGTTCGCCAACGAGAAGACTGCAATAATGGAGGATCTCTTGCCTTTATTTAGCTCAAAGTTACTGAACGCTGTGCAGATGTGATCAAGTCTTATTTCAGAGTATTGAAACAGCATGTTGTTGACGCTGATTACACGAACTTGTTCTGTACTGTAGCAGAAACGTCTACAGACAGAACATGTTAAAGTGCAACATTAACTCATTCACTGCCATTGACTTCTATAGCCGTATACAGCAGGGGAAAAAAGTATTGAAATTTTTACTAGATGTCTCCAGATTTTCACCAGATTGTGTTCATGTCAATAGCTCTCCTAGAAATATATTTTCAGAGAAAAATGTTGACATGTTCAATACTTTTTCCCCCCGCTGAAAACGGCTATAGACGTCAATGGCAGTGAATGAGTTAAGGACAGCAATCTGGTAAATGTCCAGGCTCAAATTTACAAAGCTTTAATGCTTTGCCCTGATGAATGAATTTAAAACAAATAAAAGAAATAGAAACTTTTTCCTTAACTAGGCTATTATGAATCTGACCTGAATTTTTCTGTCTGTTTAAGCGCCCTGAGGTGACATTGTCATGAATGGACGCTATACAAATAAAGTTGAATTGAATTGAATTGAATTGAATTTTCCTTTTTTTTTCTTTCTTTTTTTAGACGTAAAGAGAGATATACACCAGTAAGGTTTTGGCATAACCTGCAGTTAAGCTTTTTATTTATCTGAGTAGAATAACTTGTGGCTACAGCATGTTTGTGTTGCTTTGTTGCAGCAGTCAGATATCAGCCTGTCCAGGTTTCTGAACATCAGCCTAACTGCAAGATGAAACACCAAGGCTGTTTGAAATCATTTGGTAGCCTATTGAAAACACCTAAATGGATTTATTACTGGAAGCATCACATGGAAGTCCTGTTCAAAGGAGCTTGCGTCATTGAGAGGTTGAACCAATCAGGACCAGGTTCTGTCAGCAGCGGAGGCAGGTCCAGAAGCTGCAGTTGCTGAGGTGTAACTGCACGATGTTTGATGATCATGTGGTGTGGTCACGTTTTCCGGTGCAGTGCAGGCGCAGTCTGAAGTCGGACAAAGTTTCTAATCGGCATGCAACACTCCAGGACCACAATCCCACTTCCAGCCGAGTTGCGCTGCAGATAGCCAAAGTCGAACGAGCCTTATGTCTGGGAGAGTTTTGGCCACTAACAGCCACCATACATTCACAACAGTGCTTGGAATATGAAGTCATTTGAAAAGCAAATATCTTTTCTTTCAAATTCCATCTTTACCGCTAGTTGTCAGTAATTCTTACATACTGTACCTTTAAAGTTAATATTCTAATGTAGCTTAGAGTTGCAAAAGGTGGAAAACCCACACCTGTGTATATTTTAGCTAAGTTAAAAGAATCATATTAAATTCTGTTTAGCTATGGATGCAAAAGGAGAGGTGTACGTGACAACAGTCTGTGACACGTGCAAGCTTGTGTTCCCCATATATATATATATATATATATATATATATATATATATATATACACACACACACACATTAGGATTGCAATACCGTTCACATTGTCTACTGCCAAATCATTTGTAAATTTGTAATCTTTAGCATTTAAACTTAGGTTTCATTTTTAGATTTCTAGGCTATCCAGCGGATTGCTATATTTGTATCTTATAGTTCATTATATTTTATTATATGCATTTTTTAAAATTTATACGTTTAGAGAGGATTGTAATTTCATCTGTGTTTTATGGCTACAATGTGGCACATTTGACAATAAAGTTGACTTGGCTGGGGAGGGGGTTCGAACAATTCCAACTGTGGCCTTCCTGCGTGGAGTTTGCAAGTTCTCCCCGTGGACGCATGGGTTCTCTCCGGGTATTCCGGCTTCCTCCCACCATCCAAAGACATGCATGTTAGGTTAATTGATCACTCTAAATTGTCCCTAGGTATGAATGTGAGTGTGAATGGTTGTTTGTCTCTCTGTGTTGGCCCTGTGACAGACTGGCCACCTGTCCAGGGTGTACCCCGCCTCTCGCCTGATAATAGCTGGGATAGGCTCCAGCAACCCCCGCGACCCTGAACTGGATAAGCGGTACAGAAGATGACTGACTGACTATATATATATATATATATGTATATATTTAGGATGTAACAATAACCGATAAAAAGATAAATCGTGATAAAATTCCAGATGATTAGTATTACCGTTTCAGATTTTAATTATCGTAAAATCGTGATTATAGCACTTTGAAACACTCACTGCTCATTGCCAGCAGCAGTCCCTCAGACACAGTTTACAATCTTGACCTCTGAAAACATGGCAGAAGGCACCGCATGGACAGTTCGGCACATTTTTCCCCCTCTAAAAAGACAAAGTCCGAGGTCTGGATGTTTAGGGGATCTTTTTTAAGTTTGCTGCCGGAAGGAAACTTTATTTTTATTCATGGTATTATTTCAATGTCTCTGCCACATTATCTTATTTAATATTTATCTTGTTTTATCTTAATTATTTATCTCACTTAATATTTTGCTTTGATATGAACATTTGATTTCTACTAAGGTACATGAAACAGTTAAAGTGCCCTTTCTGGACCAGTTCTTCTGAAATCTTTAAGACTAGATCAAGTCTTGAGCACTGAATGTGAAGAAAAGTATTCTTGGTTCTTATCTACTCTTTGCACAAAGTGCAGAACCCTCTTTTGGCCGTAAAACGTCATCTTTAAATGCACATTTATATGTTTGATGTATACATGTTATTACTTGGTGAAATGATTTCAGTGTGTGTACTTTTAAAGTACTTTTTGAACATTTTGAGCTAATTTCATCAATACCATGATAATAACAATAACCATGATCATTTTGGTCACAATAACCATGACATAAAATTTTCAAATCGTTACATGCGTGTGTGTGTATATATATAGTATATATATATAGTGTATATATATATATATATATATATATATATATATATATATATATATATATATATATATATATATATATACACAAATGAGCAGCATCACTAGGAGTTTTTCAAAGTGCAGTAATCAGTCATAGTTTTAACGATAATTAAAATTTGAAATGGTATTGCTAATCATTGGTAATTTTATCACGATTAACCATTTCACCGGTAATCGTTACATCCCTAATATATATATATATATATATATATATATATATATATATATATATATATATGTGTGTGTGTGTGCATATACACTGCCCGGCCAAAAAAAAAGTCGCCAACAAAAAAAAGGTCAAACATTTAACATTTCGTTGGACCGCCTTTAGCTTTGATTGCGGCAACATTCACTGTGTTTCCAGAAGCTTCTGCAATGTCACCAGATTTATTTGCATCCTGTTGCATCAATTTTTCACCAAGATCTTGATGATGATTGTAGAGTCTGACCACAATGTTTGGTTTATCAACACAATTTCCATTCAAGCTCATGCTTTCCTTACAGATAGGTTTGTCTGAACTGAGTCAATGGCTGGAACTAAGGTTTTAAACTTGGTTAATATATATGTGCCAGTAGGGCTGGACGATAATTCAATATTGATATGTATCGATCGATAGAGGTTTTTTCAATAGAAAAAAAAGAGGGTCAATAAAAGTTCAATATAGAAACACAGTTTTCCGCTGTAGCCTATCGGCTAGCATGATACTACAGTCACTACTTCCGCCAACCAATCACAAACGCAGACCCAGGCAAAGGCTGAATTGGAATTCAGTGTCAGTGTGATCTTTATTATGAGTAGGTCATTCAGCAAAAGCTTAAAGGGGAACTTCATTTTTTTTCAATCTGGACCTTTTTTCTAGCATGAAATGCATTCATTTACTCACCCAGACAGTTTTGGTGCAACTTGAATTCCTTCGGGAGATGTTTAGATCCACTCCAGATCAGCGTATGTCCCATATAAGGACAAATCACCACAAAAAAGCCGCTTCGAGCTCACAGGGTGTCTGACTAATGTTACGCAACAAAACATTGGTGAAATGAAGGAGTTTGTGTCAGAAAATGCCTTATTTAGAGGCTGCGTTTGCCCCATCACTTCCATCATATTGGACATACACTGATCTGGAGTGGATCTAAATGTCTCCTGAAGGAATTCAAGATACACCAAAACTGTCTGGGTGAGGAAATGAACGGATTCATGCTAGAAAATAGATCCAGATTTAAAAAAACTTCCCATTTAAATGGCAAGGGCTGCACCTAAAATGGCTTTTATTTTGATAATGGCATTTTTTTTATTATAAATATCGATATCGATCGATACAGGTTTTTTTTTATCGATAATCTTTTTTTTCTATATCGTCCAGCCCTATGTGACAGTTGACGGTCCTGTCACTTTGCCTCTGAGTGATAATGGGTCCTGACTACTTGGCCACAAGAATTTCCCTTTGGCATAATGAAAGGTGTGCATGACACTCACCTGGGAGTTTGGGGATCAAATCCTGCCTGGGCCCTCTGTCCTGTAACTCATTACATATTTACAGATTTACATAACAATTTCCCTTTAAAATTGTATTTGCATCAAACACTATAACATGGCCTGTCACACTGCCCCATCTCAATAAGAACTATTTATTCTCAGTGAAATTATCAAGTTATTTTGTACATCATTTCTGAATCTGGCATTAAGGGGTCTATAGTAAACTTGTTTAAGTTTGTGATCATGTTTAAAAACCTCATGACCATATGCATCATTTTAGGCTTACAGATGAAATCCCTCATTGTATCAAGCAATCAGGACACTTTCTGTTAAGTCACAACTGTTTAATGTTGATTTTTTTTGGTTTTTATTTATATTTTCTTTTTATTTTTTTGGCCATTTCTTTTTTTAAGGTAAGAAACAGGATTTTGTACAGTTATATAATAACATTTACGCATGTCAGCAATGAGCATTTTGTTTTATTCACTCCCACTTTTGCCAATACTGATACATCCACTATAAAGTTCTATCTATAAAGCAACAACCCAGACAGATAACATGTTAATCATTATCATCAGTTATCTCAGTAAGGGGTCAGGTGATGAGGAGGTGTCGGCCACAACCGCAGCGGTTTTCTCCAGCCCCTCTGTTTTACCCTGTGACAAATATTGAACACGGAACAACTCAAAATTAATATACAAAACAGTTTTATACATTTCCATGTATTAAATTGATCAAATCTAAACGTTTCTGACAATGAAAACTCATAAAAATAATGCTGAATAGCTTAGTTAAACATGACACAACAGTTAGCTGCAGTGTTGTAAGGTTACCTCTGTATGTCCTTCAACCCACTGGAGTAGGCGAGTTACTCTGCTGTAGACACCAGGTTTATTGGGCCGTGCACAGCCCTGTCCCCAACTCACCACCCCTGCCAGCCTCCATTCCCCGTTAGATGTCTCACACACCAGTGGTCCACCACTATCTCCCTTTGAACACAGTTATTATAGAACTGAATGTACTGTATGGATGCTTAAAGGAATTGTTCACCCACAGAAAGATGTAACTTTATTTTCCACTTACCCTCATGGTGAGCAAGACTCTGGAGCACTTTTTTAATATCTCAAATGCAGCCAGCGATCAGGAAGGCTTCTCTTTTTCCCCCCAACTTTCATATAATGGAGTTCGCCAGGGTCCGAGCCAAAAAGGTCCATAAAAGTCCACAAAAACTTGTCAATATTCCTCCATACTGCTCGTCCAATGTAATCCAAGTGTCCTGAGTGGGTAGCATCCAGAATTTACTCGAAACGACGTCATTTAGTATATTTTTAGAGCCTGAACAATACTACATGGCATGTCTAGCAAGCACGCCGATGCACGTTCACGAAACTACGGAAGCCACAGCAGACGACATCGCGCGTTCTCTTTTTCTGTATTTCTTTGTTTTAAATCAATATCCAACCCCTCTTGTGTTTGTCCCGGTTTGTCTGCAGCTTTGGCGCTCTTAGCACAATGGAAACAGTGAATTTCTTCTTCTACGCTTGCATTATCGGCAGAGTAGGCTCTGAACGCTGAGGCTTCCGTAGTGTCGCGAACGCGCTTCGGCGTGCTTGCAGGAAAAAGGATATATCACTGTTTAGGCTCTAAAAATATACTAAATGACGTCGTTTCGAGTAAATTCTGGACGCTACCTATTCAGGACACTTGAATTACATTGGACGAGCAGTATGGAGGAATATTGACAAGTTTTTGTGGACTTTTATGGACCTTTTTGGCTCGGACCCCGGCGAACTCCATAATATGAAAGTTGGGGGAAAACGAGAAGCCTTCCTGATCGCTGGCTGCATTTGAGATATTAAAAAAGTGCTCCAGAGTCTTGCTCACCATGAGGGTAAGTGGAAAATAAAGTTAACTTATTCTGTGGGTGAACTATTCCTTTAATGGTGAATACCTCAGCACAATATTGACCTGATCGTTGTCTGTATGTGCAAACAAAAATGATTCCTAATCAGGTTTTACAGAAGACATTGGGTGTATACCTGGCAGGAATCCACTCCCCCGGACATGCTGCCAGCACAGATCATCCGAGGAGTTATGAAGGCACCATAAACACTCAAGCTGGAGCAGATGGATTGAGATATCACCTGTACCTGAGCCTGCCTTAGTTCATCTGACACAAAGCCTGGAGAAAAACAAAGAAAATGTATAAACATATTAAGAGGCAGCTCTTACATAAGCAAAATGAGAGAAAAAATTCTCTTAGTTTATTTGAAGAAAAAAAATAAGTAGCTGCTTCTGGGCTTAAGATGCTCCCAGCAGGGCTAATTATTACAGTGATGAACTACATTTTCACTTTCTGACATATGCTCCACTCAAGTGCTTCATAAAAACATTTAGGTATTTGTATTTCTCTTAAAGAAAAAAAAAAAAAACTCACTAGACTTTAATTTTTCTGTTAATATTTTCAAACCTGATTCCTCAAAAGTTGGGTTGTTGTGTAAAATGTAGATAAAAACAGAAATGCAGTGTTTGTAAATCTCATAAACCTATATTTTTATTCCCAATACAACATAAACAACAAATTTTGTCAATAAGTTGGGTTAATTTGCAGCAGGTCAGTAACATGAGGTGTGGCTCTAAAAGGTACAGGGACAGAAGTTTACCAGTCTGCAAAAAACTGTTTAAAAAAAATCTGAAAAAATGTTCCTCAATGTAAAACTGCAAATACTTTGAAGATCCAACCGTGTGTATAAAGTAACATAATAAAAAAATTAAGAGAATCAGAAGGAATCTCTGAGCGCATAGAGATGAGGCCAAAGGTCAAAACTGGATGTATGTGATCTTTGGGCTTCCAGGTGGCACTGCTTTAAAAAACAGGCATGATCCTCAACTGGAAATCATTGCATGGACTTAGGAACTCTTCCAGAAACTTTGATTTCTGGGAGAACTCACCCACATGCAGGTTAAAACGCCATCATGCAAAGAAATTGTGCGTAAACTGTTCTGTCTAACAGACAAAAGTTGTCTTTTGACGTCGCTTTATTTCACACAGTACAAAGGTGTCGGCTCCAGAAGTCCCATTCTTGCACTGCTTGCAATCTCCTGCTTCTCAACTTCCTACACACATCACAGTGCCCTCTGGTGGCAGAACTGCCTTACAACATTCTTTAACTGCAATACTTTTATAATACTGATGAACACGGGATCATACATTATCAAACACAACATAAACACAATCCAGAAATGTGTATCCAGCTTCACTGTGAAGTCATGATCAATGCTGAAAAGTGCATCTCTTTCAGCCTGGCATGTTTTAGCTGCACAGTACTGAACCTCATACTGCATTATAACAGCATGGTTTCACGGAGAGGGAGTCCAGGTGCTAAACTGGGCTGTCCGTGGTCTTTTTCACTAACTTAGACTTCTCACTGATGGAAAACAGTTGTTGCATCATGGAACGGAAAATCTGGCACCGAAGGCCCAGGATTGTTGAGCAGCTAAAATCCTGCACTAGATAAGAGTGAGACAGCATTCCTCTCCTTAAACTCTAGCAGCTGGTTTTCTCACTTCCCAGATGTTTACAGACAGCTGTTACAAGATGAGGGGAAACAACACAATAAGCATCACCCCGTTTCACCTTTTTTTTTTAGGCATGTGGCTGCCATCAAATTCAAAATAAGCTAATATTTTCCATAAAATGGTAAAATGTCTAAGTTTCAACATTCGGTATGTTGTTTATGTTCAATTTGGACTAAAATAAAGAATTTTTCTTTTTTTTTTCTAGACAAGAAAATCCTGATATTTGTTTTTATTGTCCTAATTTAATTTTAAACTGGGGTAGTCCTGGAAAATAACTGTTCATTTGAAAAGTAGAAGCACATACACTTGAGATGGAGCTATCATGCCATCATAGTTTGTTTTCAGAAGGGTTTCACTCAGTGTGACCAGGAATGCACCTCCTTCATGCGTGAATCCCCAGCCTGTGATCCAACATGCTGCTCCAGGAGGAAAGGCCTCATTTGGTCTGGGTAAACACACTGGTCTAACCCCACCTACAAAAAGATAACAATCACACTGAAATATAATCTTGTATGTGTAAAGGTCATGACACTGCTCATTGTCATATTTACCTACATTTCTTTTCCTGTTTTATCTAAAAGCACATTACTACTGATTTCTGAGAAGAATTTATTTTATTTTTTTTTCAAGGAATCGAGGCAGATTTGTGCTTTAAAATAATCAGCTATTTATCCAGTGGAAACAACACAGAGAGAGAGATGTACATAATGTGTTTTCTCAGTCCTGTCAACAGATGGAGCCATCTTGTTACCTGTCATGTCCATGTCAGCGACGGTGCGCAGCAGCCCCACATCATAGTCATTGTTGTGGTTGTTGAAGCGAGGGTGGTAGAGGACCTGCAGGGCTCTGTAGCGCTTCCCGGGGGAGTTGTGCGCAATGTTCACCGTACCCACCACAACCAGCCAGTCAGCCGCTTCAAGCATATTGTTCCTGACAGAAGAGTTTGTGGTTTCAGTTCCAAGTTCAAGACGTTTGTGGACTTCTTAATATAGTTTTCCCTTGTTCTAAAGCTTCTTTCTACTCTGATTATTACTTTTCTTGATAACTGCAATTCGGATTTAGAGATATAAATAAGACCCTTTTATAAACAAAAATCGGTGATACATCTTTTAAGTTATTTTTCTGAACATGTGCACCCACAGTTGTGCTTGAAAGTTTACACACACTCCCACAAAAGAAAAGGCTAAATTCACAATAGTAATTGAAATAACAAGAAACTGATAAAGTAGGAATAAATAAAAATATTGGTAAATGTTTACTGAATCAAGTTTTGGTCAACAAAATTTTAGTTCAGTAGTCCCATCATGCAACTTGGCTTGTTTTTTGTTTTTTGTCTGTTTGTTTTTATTATTTCTGTTGAACTACAAGTGAAAATCAATGTCATGATTTTCATAAAACTTTTATTTATTACTACTTTTGTCAATTTCAGCTTTTTTTCACTGGCAGCTGATTTTTCCCTGTCTTTAATTGAGGGTACAGTATGTAAACTTTCAGGCACAGCTACTGTAAGTCCTGTTTGGGTGACCTGACATAAATAAAATTATGTACAATCTTATTTCTATCAGCAGCATCCACAGTTAAACGTCATTTATTACTACATAAAAAAGTGCGTCACAGTTCATAGGCAGTGTGAGATTTTAACTGGGGAGAAATTTACAAGGAAATAAATGTTTCCTGTGTTTCAGTTTGATCACAACAGTACAAAGTTTGCTGCTCACACTGAAGTTTCACCCGTTTTCAGATTACCAATTATTTATTCGCACTACCAATAGTGCAGTTTATCATTTGTAGTGGACCACATAATGTCTGTAGCAGGCACTCAGAATCCTAATTAACTTTTCAAGGGGAGCGGAAGAGAGCCCCTGAAGACACAACACCATCTGTCATGTTCAAGCTGTGGGTTATAAAATGTGCAAAAACACTGAATCACCTGCTTTTCTTCTTCTTCTTTTTTCTAAGTTGCATTCTTGATTTGAACTTCCAACCTCATCTAAACCTGATCAGAGGTCAGCCCCTGACTGAGCTGAGCTCCATCCTCTAACCTGCTAACACCCCTGTCATTACTTCACATGAATCTGCCTCTTACTCAACAAAGCAGTGGGCTGCAGTGATGACCCAGTGAGGGGAGATGATGGCACCACCACAGACATGTCTCCCTCTCCAGTGCATACTGACTTGCCAGCCCCACTTGTTTTCTTCTGCTAGGGTCCCCCCAACAATACGACGGCCATCATTGACCATAACAGGACAGTCTGGACATGAGGCGATCGTTAGGAAATAAAGCATGCAAGAAAAAAAAAGAAGAGAAAATTCAGACAATAAATTCAAACCTACAAAACTGTGGAACTCAGTACAGGTACTGTAACAGATATACTGTACTTCAAAGAGCTTCTAATGATGAATGATTGTAGTGATATTGCTATAAAGTCACTTCTAGCTTCAACACTTTGAGCGCTTGATGGAAATGTAATTACAGTCTTCTGTCACAGACAGATAAGCAGACTTTCTCTGCACCGCTTAGATCTGAGTGAGTTTTACATTTTTCACCTGCAGTGATGTTTCCTGTCTGGTTCACCGGATTCTTGGAGAGAAAAGGCCGTTGACTTGGGACGCTGCAGCCCTCTTCCACATCACAGAGAGAAGGTGGTTCACCTAACTCAGATGGGAATACCAGGAACTTGACTAACATAAGGAGAAAAGAAACACTCTGGGTTGCCTTAAGTAGACAGAGAATGTTTGAATATATATCAGTGAATTAAGTTTAGATACAAAATCAGCAAACCTAATTAAAGTAGAACTTCAGAAAATCATTTTGACCACATAGCAGTCAGCCGAGTGTGAAATTATTCTTTCTTTGCCCTTTTGTACAAGCTTTCCTTGAAAAAAGCATTTAATTTCAATCAATTCCAGCTGGATGGAGGACACACTGAATGGCAAACTGAATGTACAAAACTAATTTAGATTTTCTTTCTCTTTCATTTGAACTTCATCCTGATAAAAGAGACCTTCTATTAAATATGAATGCTTCCCAGGATGCAAATGAAAGCAGTAAGGTTAGATTATGTCTTTGGATTTAAATTCCCATTATTTGACTAAAGCAGTGATACATACCCTCCAAATTCGAGTTATTCTACTTATATAATAATTCATATACAGTTTGTGCACCTCTGATGTGAAATATGATTTCTGAAAAGTGGGGGTTAAATGTAATGTGATTTTTTTTTTTTTTTTTTTTTAAAGTGGTACCCATGTGGTTGAATGAGTTTTGCAATCAGTCTTGTGTGCAAAATGGAAGGGATAAATGGTGCATCAGAACCTCTAACTTGTGTTGCAGATTGCACAAATGCAGATGCAGTTGTCACATTACTCACCTAAGAGAGCGGAGGTGATGACCAGTTTAATAACGACTGGGATGCCAACTAATACCAGCAGCTCACGAGTTGTACATGCTTGACTATTTGTAACTGCAAACAAGCAAACAAACTCCTTTTAACAGCAAATAAAAACTTACATCACGAGGCAACCTGACTTCATTTACAGTAGGTCCGGGACTGGGATGGATCCTGTCCATGCATTACAGGGGAAGTTCAGGATTTTTGACACAGGCCCTCATTTTTGAGTGAGCCAGGATACTAATTACTAGAGACAGCAACATGTTTCATCCCGTTGTTTTGGTTCCAGGAAGTTGCCAATGCTAATGCTAGTGTAAGTCAATAGGAATCTGCTAGCCTGTCATTAAAAACAATCTTAACCACTCCACAGAACATCCAAGGCAAATCATTTATAACTTTAGACTACCTCTGTAAATGCCGTGTTAATAGAATAATGTCACAAATAAAACTAACCTGCATTTCATTGCATTTTGATTGTTGCTGCTGAGAAACTTTACAAAGTTTTACTTCCTGTATTTGGCAGCAGAGTGATATCATCTGCTGCTACATGCATGAAGGAATTTTATTACACAAATTTACAGTCAAAACTATAGCCTCGTCTGAAAGGCATGAGGATATGTCAGATTTTGAACTTTTTTTAAAAATCAAACTAACTGTCACCATATCTCTATGAACCGGAATACACTAACAAAGGTTGTAACACTACCACCCGGAAGCAAAGTATATCATTCCGCAGCTGGTAAGAAACTAGTTCCTCATATGTAATGCAAAATTTGTCATACAAGGCTAGTTTTACTTGTTTAACACAGGAGTTTACTAGTTTGACACGGCATACACAGAAAGGCTTGCTGATTTGCCTCGGATCTTCTGTGGAGTGGATTAGATTAGTTTTAATGACAAACTAGCAGATTCCCATTGACTCACACTAGCATTAGCATCGGCAACCTCCCGGAACTAGAATAATGGGATGAAATATGTTACTGTCCTCAGTGATGAGTAAAGGTATCCCTTGTACTTTTTAGGTTTAGTTGGTTAAAAAAAAAAAATATTAATTTAATTTATCTTATATTTTTTCCCCCCTTTTTAAAAATTTTGTGGATCAAACCCCCCGTCCTTTCCCTTCCCTCTCCAGTTTCTCCAGAGAGCATTTACAAATCATACAAGACATATCATTTCTCCAATGAATCCTGGATCTACCCTGAGCCTTTCTCATGACGGGACAAGTCTGACAAATCACTTTTTAGCAAATGCTGCCCTAACACACCTGTCAACCTCCTGCACTCCCAGTTCCAGTTTTCCCCTTGGTCCTAAAATGTGATGCAATGCAATGCGATACGATGCAAAGCAATGTGATGTGCTACGGTATGGTGTGATGTGATGCTATGTGATGCGTGATGCGATGTGATGTGATGCGATCGATGCAATGCGATGCGATATGATATGATGTACATTATTGGCCCTTTCCGGAAATTTGTGTTGGACTCCAAACTGCACAGATAAAAACTGCCATTGTTGCCCTTTCCCTTCCTTTTGTAGAAGAGCATCCAATAGGTGTCCCCCCCCCCCCGCTTTTGGGAGGGATTTAGGAGGAGTGTCCTCCAACCTTCAGCCAAAAAATGAAGGCCATGGGGATGATAGATGCTCACTAATTCTTGATCTTTAAAATAATATGAACATCTGTCTCTACAACAAGGAAGGGTGTAGCCAAGTAGCAGGACTAAGGGGACAATCTAAACTCTACTTCAGGTAGCAGCTCACGTTAAACTGTTCCAACTGAGGAAAGCTAATGGCGGTTTTTTACTTAGTTTAATTTCCGTATATAGTATGGAGGCCAAAAGGAACAATAGAGGAAAACACTTTAAAACTGCATAAAAAAATAGGCTGAAAACACCTCTAGAAACCACTTAAACTCTGATGTAGAGTTTGCAGCTGCCATTTACACTTGGCAATGCACAAATTTTTCTTATGTAAAACATTTATGCTGCATATAAGGCAGTTAGCTTCAACATTAAGACATCTACACCAGAAAAAAATGATAAACATGTTAATTGCTACATGATAAATTATGTCACATTAAAACTCACAATATTCCTAGATTTTATTTGTTTTAAACAATGCCATGTCTAACCTGGCCAGCATTTAGTTTACAATTAGCCGCCTGGGGGTCTTTGAAACAACAATGTTGAAAAAAAGAAAAAAAAAATCATCAAAAAGCTGAACTGCAAGGACTGAATACAGAGTGCAGCCTTAAGGGGGGTAAAGCTTGGGCTCCATAGTGAGGGTTAAAAAAAAAGCAAAAAAGATTAAATCAATCTTGTGTGTGAGTGAAAGCTACCTGAGGCGGATGAGAAATGGTGAAATGTGGATTCTGTCTCTGGCTTCTGATGAAAGCCTATCAGCAGGGAGACTGACTGAGTTGCTCTGAAGAGTCAAGGTGGTTGAGTCATGAACTCTAGGAGGTCATTTAAGTATATTTTCTTAAAGGCTCTTTTCTTTGCATGCCTTTGTGGTGTATACTTTGAGTGGGCAATATTGTAAACTATGAAATTAGAAAAATTTCCTCATGAAAACAGGAGATGAACTAATAATGAGACGGGCTGGTTCTCCATGACACAGCAGACTGTTTAAAAATTGAGACAGTGGAGCAAAAGGTTCACTTGTATGTAATTTTTTAATGTAACTGTACCAACTTGTTTTTTTTTTTGTTTGTTTTGTTTTTTGTTATCTGGTGAGGAAAGCTTAAAAAAACACCAAAAAACAAAGCAAAACAAAAAGAAATGTTGGGATAAAGTAATCACATATAACAATGACGGTTCCAGGTAACTGCTTGTGTGGTGGCTGCTTGGCTGATACAGTACTGTGCTTTTGCACATTTTCTGGTTTATTGCGTGATATCCGGACGTTTGCTACTTGACCAATGTCTGAGCAATTTACGTGTCTCCAGGTTTTCTATCAGCCTGTGTTTCTATACACTGCCCAAGACTGTGAGTTGCCTCGCATTATTTAGAATGGGATTGCAGCACATCTTGCATCGGGTACATTAACCACCTATGGATAGCTGAGGGCTCATTCGGACTCATGTTTGTGCACTTTGTTGATTTTTCTTTGCACATGAACATAATCTTTCTGACAGATGGTGTGTCACATACTTCAGAGACATTCTGTTGAAGCTTTTTTTCTCATCAACCCCCCTAACTACAACTACCACAGCTACATTTCCCGCCAAAAAAAACATCAGCACTGTAAGCACTTTTCCAAACAAATGGACTGATGTAAAGCAAACAAGGATTGAATTGGAGCAGGAGCAAAATGGAAGAAATGTAAACATCGCCACTTCCCCTTTGTCATTCTGACAATCATTCACTCCCTGTGCAGCTAAACAGACAAACCTCAGGACAAGATTAACAATACGTGCAGATACAGGACAGCATGCATCTATACAGTCTCTGAAACATGAGTTAATAACAGTGACAGTTCACAAATTGACTCAGAACCTCCATATGACACAACCATGATAAACAGCCATCAGGAAAACAACATAGAGGTGATGTTTGCCTTTATGCTAACACAAGCTGGTGCTCTGCTGTCATGAAACAGTACACTGCAGAAGTTGAATGCCTTTCTGTCTCCCCAGGAATTCCCACATGTTCTTTATTCTGATTTACATCCAACCCAGGGCAAACCCTCTACTTCCATTCAACACAGGAGGAGAACCTAAATCTCAATTTAAACTTGTTATAGTGAGCTTAATCATTGCTCAACTAACAAATCTTTAAAATTAATTTTCATTATATCACATGAATCACTCATCTGAAAGAATGGCTAAATGTTCTGGCTATGTTCTAGGTGCCCCCACCCCCACTCCCTTGTGTAGCAGTTATAAGGAAAGCAGAGAGGGTTGTTAAAACCACAGAAAAATGGAGCAGCTACAGCATTATCAAGCTTCTGCAATGATGCAAAATGTGCTGTAATCCTGTTTGAAATGATGTGGGGGCTACTCACAGCCATGAACAGTGTGTACAAAAACAAGATGACAGATTTTGATATTTGGCCAACTGGGGTTTTCAATCCCTACAGCCTCAGCTTTTGTGCAGTCTGCAGTGTTCAGAAAGTACCAAAACTGTCATGGATGGTCAAGGACAAAGCCTTCCACCCCATGAGGATAGAAGGCTGTTCAGTGTTTTCTGATCCAAAAGAAAAGTTAGTGTAGCTCAGACTGCTGAAATAGTTCATGCCCGATCTGATGGAATGGAGTAAAAATAAACAGTCCATCATAGTTTGGATTTACATGTAATAGAGCAAGAATGTCATTTCTGACCCGCGTCCACCATTAAAAAAGCACCTACAATGGACACAAGAACTTCAAAGCAGAGCAATGGAAGACAGAAATCTGGTCTGATGAGAGATGGTTTCTGTCAGATTATTAGCATGGCCAGGTCTGTGTGCCAGTGGCTTCTTTTAACATTACAATGCACCCTGCCACTCTTCCAAATGGTCCATGAAGGGTTTGAAAAGCACAATGACAAGTTTGATGCTTTGACTTGACCTCAGGATTCTCCAGGATGTGCTGCCTGGACATATCAGTCTAATGAAATTCATAATGTAATGGCTGATCAAAGTAAGCTGGCAATTTGTATAAAGTTGTTTGCTATATCTATAAAAGCCCATGTTTCTTACATAAAGCCCCTGTCCAAATTGATCAGACTATGAGCTTGAACTCTTACAGAACCAGATCAAACCAAGGTTTGTTATGTTTCAGCTGTATCGATTGGATGCAACGGTGGATATCTGCAAAGCTTTAGTACAGGTTAAACTTAGTGAGTGAGGATGTGGGTTCATTAAATGCTTTTCAGATATCTTTGATAAAGGTAAAGTCTGCTCTTTGGGCTTCATAAAGACTCTACATGAAAGCACCTCCTTTTCATTATTACCATACCTCCCTCTTCATCATGAAGCTCCTTTGGTAACATTAGACCTACTGATCTCTCTTCCAATGGCTTTCCATCTGATGGCTCACTTGGCTGAACTTCTGCTGGATTATCACTGCAAGAAAGCGGTGAAGTCTGTGGTTTTTGATCTTGAGCCTCTGGGGATGCAGCGCGAGAGGATAACGTTTCAGGAGTTTGAGGCTCTGATGTTACATCAGAAGAAGATGGAAATTCTGGGTATAAGTTTCCAGTAGTTGTGGGTTTACAGAAGGGTATGAGCGTGAGAACCGTTGAAGGAACCAGAGACGATATGCTCAATATTTGATGTTTGGTTGGACTTTGAAAAGGTGTTGATGACCTTCGCTCAGGGGATGATGCGTTTGAGGTGTCCGCCGGCAGCTGTGCATGAGAAGAACTTGTGGTGTTTGTTTGGGTCTCCACGTCTGTACTTGTAAAGCCACAAAGAACAGTCACCGAAGGCAGAGTTTGTTCACAGGGATTAGCCATGCTGAGTAGCTTGCAGACTGCAATGAGCTTTGTACGTGAGCTTGGCTACGCAGAGATGTACAGTAGGCATGAAAAATCAGACTTCACCAAAATCTGCAAAAGACAAGGAAAAGTGAAGATAGAGGGATACACAGATTAAGTGAACAGGATCCAAACGTGAGCTAGGTTTGAGAAAACTGGTAATAAAAAAAAAACATAGTTTACCATTACTAATATGATTATTGTACCATAAAAACACACCATCTCATCAAAGTGTCCCAGTGTAAAAGCTCTCACCTTCAATCAGCCATACAACTTCGCACACATCAGCTTCATTTGTATGAATGAGGAAAATCCATCTTCTTGTAAATAGAAACAGATCACTAGTGTCCTGTCAACGATGAGACCATGATGGCGCCCACTTGCTGCATCTTGAATCCAATGACATATACTTATTTGCTGTGAATCCATCGTAATCAGCATGCACAAGTTTCATCTGTTTGTCTCAGTCAGCACGAAACCCGTCATTGTATCTCACCCCTCAGTTCCCTGCATTCCTGCACCTTCCAGTCCACCTTTCATAATCTTTCTGCTCTGGTCACAACAGTGGAGGCTCTGGCTGTCAGGTCAGTAACGGATATGCGCCCTCGTTCTCTTCGGGAGTCTATGAAATATGCATGGGTATTATTGTGAGCCTGGGTCAGAGTTTAACAACAGAGGGTAATGTACACCACACCAATGAGTCACTCCCACACACACAAGCAAGAAGGAACAGCACACACTCACGTAAACAGAATTGAATTTCACATAATCTGGAGATAAGTCTTTCATAATCAGTCTCCCATTATGTTTATGAATAGTCATATAGTAAATGTGTGTGTGAGTCTTTTTGTGGAGTTTTCTCAGGGGTATTATTTTCATCTTATCACATGAGTGCATCAGCCAGAGGTGCTCACACTGACCAGTATCTTCCGGGCAGTTTTTCAGAGAACACCACGGAAGAAGACACATGGTTGCATTGCAGGTATAAAGCATCACTGCAAACCATCATCCTATTAGTTGGTGTTTAAAATTTATTGGAAATAAATACATAAAAAAGACAAAGAGATAATTTAATTAAAAAAAGCAAGTTTATGTAATAATTACATTAATCAATATACAGGCGGCATACCAGCATCTTACATGGCCGAGAAAAAAAAATATTTTCAGAAAATAAACAATCCAAAAAAGAAAGTATACTTTAAACATTTAAGACATGAAACTTTTTTCAAGTACATACTCTAATACCTGGTCATCTCCATCTAGATGTTCTCTACACTTTTTATTTCAGTAATATAAGCTGCACCAAAACTTTTTCAAAGTACATGGTGTAAAATTATTAGAATGATGCAAACGGACTGTGTTGGGCTGGAAATAATTTCTGAAGATCATGATTTGTTAAAATAGAGCATTGTGATTGGTATAGATATGAGTTTTTGAGAGGCAACTGTCATGTTGACATGTAGAGAAAAACAGAGCTAATCTTTTAAAAATTCAAGTTCCTTTACTGCATCCTTTTTTTGTGCAATTTATAAGAATCCATAGAGATGTGGACAAAAAAACACCAAACAAAAAGACAATCAGGATGAGTTTCAGTGGGATGTTCAAGGTAAACCTTAGTTAAAAAGAAAATAAGAAGATATTTTATGTGCAGATGAATCTCTTAAATATCTGACTTGCCTACATCTTCAGTGAAAAAGGGGTTAAAAACACAAAAGCATAATATCTTCAATCAGTACTGATAAAACCCCCATGGTAAAAATGTATTTTGTGTTGATAAGAAGTATGGCAAAAGGTTTTAAATATAATATGGTTCAATCACAAATTTAAGTGTGCATGTGGAGTCCTGCTCAGATGAATTCAACTTCTGTACAGTTTAGCTCGTAGATGTTATTTCATTTTTAATGCCTCTGACAAAATGTGCCATGTTTTACAATCCTAGAAACTAGGGATGGGCGATATTTTATCGTGTGCGATATATCCTCAAAGAAATTCCCCACAATAACAATTTGAATTTATCGTTTTTATCGTGAGATGACAATTTACCAGGTTGTGTTTTACTTTGTTTTTTTAATAAACAAAGTTAGTTTTGCTGTTTGCATCGTTTGAATAAATGTGGCATTTGGTCTCTCATATTTCAGATTTGTTTGATTGGTGACACTACAGTTTTGCAATACAGGTGTACTACTTGAACTTAATTGATATAGTGGCTTCTGGTATTTTGTAGGGCTTTCAAGACAGAATTTAGTGACGGATTTATAATACAAAATATTTTGTTGATAGCTTTTATCGTCATTTATTGTTACCGTGATAAATAAGAGAAATTATCGTGATACATTTTTCAGTCCATATCGCCCATCCCTACTAGAAATAATGTCTGAGCTGGCTTCTATTTGAAAAATGCTTTTTTTTTCTAAAGAAAGTATTTTCACATAAAGTGTGCAAATGTTTATGTTTTCATTGCTGTACATTATCATTCTGATAAATACTGTGTATCTTGTATGAAAAAAAAAACATTTTTGATGGTTTTTGAATAAAATAATCAGTAAAGGAAAGTTTATTTTTAATTTTCTGTACAATCCATGCTCTATCCAACAAAGTTATTATTTACAACACTTAATTTTACATCAATGCACAGTTATGTAAAGCAAAAATTACATATTAAACAGGACAACGCTGCCTTCGTCCACTGTGTGCGGATTTTCTTTCTTTTTATTGACCAAATCCATAATTCCAGCTTGATGTCGGATCAGCAGTCAGTCAAGAAACAATGAAGCATCGAAGAAAAAAAACTGTCAACCCCCGATACTGACGCCAAAGAAAGTTCGGTGCTGAACTCATGTCAAACAGACAAGATGGTTTGTCGGGATTACAAGAAAGGTAAGAGTCTGATGCACAAGTGCTTCAGAAAACTGGAAAAACAGTCATGGTTCAGTGAATCTCACGGGTAGTCTTTGAGTGCTCACATTTACTCTTTTCACATACTCCCTTTACAGAATTTATATATATATATATATATATATATTTTTTTTTTTTTTATATGTAAAACAAAGTGTATGTCTACTTCTCTATAAATATCTCCAGCTTGTTTGTGTTTCTGTAGCTACCCTCTACTTGTCACAGTCTCTTTTTTGTGATCGTCTCTTTTGCGCCTGCTGTCATTCTCTCTGTGCACCATGTTTTTCTGTCTTTTGTTGAGTCTTGTTTGAGTTGCTGGTTCAGTTTCTCTCATCTTAAATTTCCCCAAAAGCCAGAACCACTTTGACTTATTATCGTCCACATTATTGCCTCAGTTTGTTGTCCTGCGTCTCAAACTGCTGCAGAGTTCTTTACTTTCCCCCTGTACACTTTCTCAACTCAAATCTCAACCAGTGTCAAGCTTTTATTTATTTATTCGTTTTGACAACTGATGCCTTCCGTGTCTCGGGCTTAGCAGTGCAGGATCTTGATAAAGGCTTTGCGAAATTCAATGTTGAAAGTGGTGTAGATGACGGGGTTGACAGCACTGTTGAGGTATCCCAGCCAGGTGACAGCGCTGTAGAGAGAGGGAGAGATGCAGCAGCTCCTGCAGTGCGCCTTCAGCACATGGGTCAGGAAGAAAGGTAGCCAACAGATGATGAACACACCTTGGAAACAAGAGGAAAAAAAAAACACATCCAGTGAGCAGCTGTTCTTTGCTTGAAAATGTCTTCCTGATGACAGAGTTCAGAGATTAGCCAGACTGGTTCGAGTAAAAAGGTAACAGCAACCCAATTAAAGACTTTTTGAGAGGAAGGTGCACAGAGGATTATCTGTGAGTGCAGAACATGTCAAGCTTTGGAACAGAGGGGGGGGGGGGCAGCTGAAGATCACTAGCGGCCACCGCTGTGAGCTTATGATGTTAAAGTAAGGCGACTGCCTGAACAGACTCAACTTTAGTAGTCAGGTGGGAGAAAAAAAACATCTTCTACTTTGATGAGTTTAGATTTTTGGAGCATTTTTCAGATGGAAAAGAATTTTAATTTTATTTAAATTTTGGTAAAAGTACATACATCCCCCCAACCCCCCAATTTTAATTTTATTTAATTTTATGTATTTATTTATTTATTTGTGTGTGTGTGTGTGTTTGTTTGTCTTGTTTTTTTACATATGTACAAAAATACTTTGCAGGTTCTGTTTGCAGCACTTTTGTACATTACACAGTGATAGTACTGTAACGGAGTGTGCTTTGATATGCGGTTCTGTTATCCTATTCTTTTCTCCTGACAATAATTCTGTAACAAGATTCCAGAACCGTCTGTGTAATGTAATCTGTGAGGTTAATAACAATAAAGAATACATGTAAAAAAAAAGAATTTGGTAAAAGCAGTGAAATCCTGAATCCATTCTGCCTTTTACCAAAAATTCTGTAGGTGGTCTAAAGATGTGGAGAGTTTCCTTTCCACACTTTAAGGCATAGCATCAACCATCTAAAGAACATATCACGCTCACTTACAAATTCATAATTATATTTGGGAAATGTACTTGAAAGGGTCTGCATGGAGCATCTTGCAAAAACTTAAGCAAAGTTGTCTGGTTAGTTTTATCCCTCCTTTTGTGCACAACTTTTAAGCTTTTTTTTTTTTTTCCTTTGGGCCTGTCACCAACCCCCCTCTTTGAAGGAAAACTTTATTCTTATTTAATATTATTTCCATGAGATATCGGAGCTTAACAGAAATATGAGTATATGACAGACTTACAAAATGGGGGGAATTTAATAAAACACAAAACAGTGCAAAAAAAAAGAGAAGGAAAGACAGAGGATGAGACAAGTAGACAAGACAGGGGAGACAGGCAGACAAGTGCTAGCAGATAATTATATTGTGGGATATGCATGACTTTTTTTTTTTTTTTCAAATTGTGACAATATTTACAGTGAAATGTGTATTGACATTTACAATGGGACTGCAGATAGAAGTGTTATGACCAGAGAGGCAAAGTGGGAAAAGGTGGATAAAGAAAAGGAAAACTTAAAAAAAAAAATCTGAGTAGGATCTAGCAACTTCCAAGATCAACGTTTACACATAATCATGATATTGTAAAATGTATGGGTGAAAATGTATATAGATGAGGGAAGGAGGGTACAAAGAGAAAGGAAAAGAAATTGAGGGATAAATTGGTATTTAAAAGATAGTAATAAAAATGGTAATTATCACAATAACAATAGTAGAGAGAACATTATCCATAAAGTGGAATATGAGGTCATAGTATATAATAGTGTTGGTGGTGGTAGCAGTAGTAATAACATAGTAGAAATAGCAATAGTTGTAATAATAATAGTAATAATGATACCAATTAAGTCAACAATAATAGTAGTATTAATGATATTCATGAAGGTAATCATAATAGTCGTCCCCTGGCATAAGACGAGCCCATCCACCCCCCACTACAGGCCGCGGCAGGAGGGATGCAGCCCGTGACACCCCCCCCACACACACATACACAGCCAGCCAGGATACCCCCCACATGCCACCCCCTTTATAGATCTCACAACTTTTAAGCTTAAGAAATGAGTGAAGTCAGTGGGGAAAAACCTGAAGCATCTCTTGCTCTGAACTGAAAAGCAGAACTCAAGTGCACAAGCATGCATTTGCAGAACAGCTGCAAAAAAAAGGACTTTGACTTATTTGATGACACATGCATGAGAGAGTTGATCGCACTGTCTGGCAAAATCATTGCATTGCTATATTTTTACATAAAAAGCTCTGGATTCGTGAACTTTTAGATATTACATAGTTGCGGCAATTTTCACTTTGTCTAAAATACCGCTTAGGACTGTCTGGCAGCTCAGAAGTAAGATATTCTAATAAGAGTAACTTGCAGTCTGGATAACTCCCTCTGATGTAGATCTAAGACTTTAAAACTCAGCATACATTTTGCATTAAGGTGAATATATTTAAGGAGAATATTGGAAACCAAAGTAATGCAGGTAATTATGTGCATATCTGTCCATCTTTTCCCTCCCACCACCAAAACCACCATACTTGTCCACAGCTTTGTTACCTCCCAGACTGACAACTGCAACACACTCCTTTTTGGTCTCCCCAACAAATCCCTCCAGACTCTGCAGCTCCTCCAAAACTCTGCAGCACACATCATCACATGGACCCTACTGCTCACAACATCACCCCCATCCTGCCACAACTCCACTGGCTTCCTATGAAACAGAGAATCAACTTCAAAACCCTCCTCATCAAATTCAAAGCACTTCACAATCTGGCTCCACCATACATATCTGATCTCCTACACATCACCACTTCTGTCCGCTCACTTTGTTCCCCCTCTGCCTCCTGTCCCCCCCCCCCCGCCTCGTCACGATGGGGAGTACAGCCTTCAGCTGCTCTGCTCCCTTGAACATCCCTGGAGCTCTCTCCCCACTGATCTTCATACCAGACTCTCCTTACACTCTTTTAATCAAGACTCAAAACACACTTGTTCAGACAGTCCTCTGCCATTTATTTACACACTCACCATCTTAATGTTGTCCCCAGTTTCATTTGACATGACTGTTTCTGTGTTTTGAAAGGCGCTTTTAAATAAAATTTATTCACATTATTAAAATACACTTTTAGCATGATAAATGAACTCTGGCTTCTGTAAGATGATGGTAAGTTTACATTTACATGACCCCCACAGTTACCAGGACTCAATGAATAATGTACCCTTGGCAGACGGTGACAACACATGGCAGCGCTACCCCCAAATCTGAAGCAACCACATGATGGTATCATGTTCAGTAGTCTGAGGAATGTTCCAAAACCCTTGTTAAATGTAACCCCTGAGGAGTTGTGAAGAGAAGTTACAGCGCTGTATTAAGAGGATACAATTAAAGTGCCCAGTGAGTTTATATGTGTGTGTATTTGTTGCATTTGTTACATGACTTCCAGGGATGTAAGTAATGAATAATCTTACCAGCCTATGCATTTGTAATTTGCACAGCATCATGAAACTGCTGAAGCAACAGACAGAGAATTACATCCCTCTGGGATGGAGTCCTCACATAAATTACCAAAAAGAAAAGGAAGATTGAGGCTGGCATAACCCAAAATGGAATGAAGTTAAGCGTCAAACATAATAGAGGTCATACCATTTGCTGAAATTGATTTCAAATTTCAACAACCTGACTCTCAGCGGAATAAGTTAAGTGTGCAACAAAAAAATCAGCCTTTCAGAATTTGAAAGAAGCCAGTAGCTGATAGCAGATCTGAAACATGTTCTCACCCACAGGTTTTTTTTTTTAAATCTTCATTAGGACAAAATGATGCTTTGTTTAAGATGAAAGCTTAACCAGCTCAAAAATATTAAAGTAAGATAAGTTTATGCAACAGAGTGTATTTTAGAATCTGACTATTCTTAAAGTTAGATCAGTTTAAAAGGCTTCAGTCTTCATCCAGAAAAGTTTATTCACTCTCTGAAACTTTAAATGAGAAAACGGACATGAATCTCCAAACTCTTCTCTAAATCTGAGATTACATTATTCAGAGGTGCTGTGAAGGCAGATGTTAGACAGAAGCAGGCTGAAAGTTTTCCTCAGTTTCTAGTCTCTGACTGAGCTAATCATCTCCTGGCTCAAGCTTCGTTTCTGTTGGATGACAGCGGCAATCATCTCGTCTTCCAGCACATTTATAGAGACACTTTCTCAGAGTGTCAAACTGCTGCTTTGATGTTATTTTAATATGCAGAAGTATTTATATGCTCCAGTTTATTTGTACCATCCAAAGATGCAGTTTTGTGCAGACAGACAAACAGTGAGACTGTGTGCATGCTGTGTATGTGTACATGGTCCAAATGTGAACACCTCATCAATTAGTCTGCACTTCCTCCCGCTCACCGAGCACAATGGCAAGCATCTGCGTCGCCTTCCGCTCCTTCTGCTGCGACAGCCTCCCTCTCACTCGCTCCTTGGTGGCACCCCATTTCTCTCTGCCTCCGCTGCGCTCCCTCCATCCCTCACGACCCCTCATGCCGTCCTCCAGCGTGGGAAGACGGGGCGTCAGAGCCGATCGCGTCACGGTTGAGGGGAGAACAGGAGCAGGGCTGACTGAGATGGACAGGGAGATGTGGGCCCGTCCCGAGTGGGATGAGGTTTGGGGAGCAGGGGGAGGTGCCAAGCTCTGCTCGGTCTGCGGCAGGAACTGACCTGGCTCCACTTCCAGGGGGTGAACCACAGCCTCCTTCACCAGAGTCTGGCACACAGAGAAGGGGGAAGGAGGGTGGTGAGAGAGGCAAGTTTTGGGGGATGAAGTGATGTTTGGATGCTTAAAAAACGCAAAGATGAAAAAGGAACAGCAAGGTGTTTATGAAGTTAGGAAGGAGGATAAGAAGATGCAGACAGAGTAAAAATAGCAGAGCCAAGAGACTGGATGAGAAATACATAAAAGTGACAGTAAAGAGGGAAGTTATTCAAAATGCACTCTCACGTTGGTCATGAAACTCACCACTTTTTTCCGTTGAGGACCTGCAGTGGCAGGTCTCAGGATCAGGGTGCACAACTTCACATCTTCTGGTTGAGTACACTTGTTCTGAAAGGGAAGAAGGCAGCTCACTATGAAGAGACCAGAGGTGCCAAACTTACAACCAGAGGGCCCAATCTGGCCTGCCGGACAAATTTAGCTAATGTGAAAATGACAAAAGACATTTAATGCATTTTTTTATTACTTACACTTAAACGTGTACAAGGCCGGTAATAACCTATTATAACTTTTATCTATGAAGAAAGACATTCTCTTTCTTTCTGAATAGATTTGATTTCAGTTTGCATTCTAAGGTGAGCCAGTTCAGGTGCTCAGGATTACCACACAGATGTGGAAATGTACACGTATGAACATTCAATATAACTTCTACAGTAAGTCTGGTCAGCTTATTACAATCAGAATGTAAAATACTGTATTTTTCGGTCTCAGATATCTGTGATTAAGTGTGTTGTGATTTTGATGGACTTTGATCTGTAAGTTGCAATGCACATGCCTATAATAAACTGAGGCAAAATATTGTTGAAATTGCTTATCTTTCTTTTTCAGAAACTTTTCATTGTTAATTATTTATTTTCTAAAAAAAATAGTTAATTGCAAATTGCAAACATATTGACAATGTACATCTTTGCACTAAAACAAGAAGATGAGTAAAATGACAATGACAGTAAAATAAATACTGTAAACTGCACCTTGCGGTGTCGACCTTCTCCTGCTTCAGTCGCACTTTGTGTGAACAGACCATGTTTGCGAGGTGGGGCGGTTCGTCTGCCTCTCTTTCGCAGGACCACACAGATCTGAGCGTACACCAGCAACGTTACGATGAAAGGAACATAAAACGAGGCCACAGACGAGTACACTACGAAGGCTGGGTCTGCAAAGCTGCATGTGGTTCCTTCACGGCTTGCTGATGCAGACAACAAGGGAAATACACCAAATTATCATTGTGTTGGTTACAAGTGCCATTGTGAAAGTTTATATGCTAAAGAAATAATTCAACATTTTGAATGAATGAATGAATGAATGGTTTATTTTGAACAACATTTTTTTTAAAGACAAAATAAAATAAAAACAAGGGGGGAAAAAGGAAGTTATTCAAAAAGGAGCAGGAAGAACTACTCATATTCATTCTGACTTCTGGTGATATGCATTCCCCTATTCCATGTACTTACAGTATTACATTTTACATCCTGTTTTTTTAAGGGCAACATAACCAGAAGATCATGAAAACAAACTAGGAAAGAAAATAACTAAAGAAAATGTCCCTTTTAACTATGTTTTGTTATTCATTTAACCTTTATTTAACCAGCAGTGCCTTGTTCTACTGTCACCTTTTTGAGACAAGGCACGCTCTAGCACTCAACACATATAAAACATAGCACACAATAAAACAGTTAAAGATGATAGCAACAAGTTTAGTTCCTCTCTGCCAGTAGGTGGCGCACTAACACTCGCTTACTCAATTAGCATTAGCAACATTACAGAACCGGCTAACCATTAATTAGCAGTAGCAAATGTTTAACTTGCATGTCCAGGAGAAAAGTGGCAACCTCCACGGGGCTTTTGAACCCCTTTGATCCTTTTACCCTCATCCTGCTTCTTTTTTGTCTGCTTGAATTTGAGAAAAGTAAGACAAGGAAGTTGCTATTTCTGCAGCTAGCAACTCTGGAGGCATTGTAGGGCTGAATCAGATGTAAATATTTACTTCTTAGACACATCAAATTGATAAAACAATCATTTATATGCTATAAAAATGTTTGGGGGGTTAAAATGAATAATTGTGCTCTGCATCCCTCTGAACATTCCGGGTTTTTTTCACTTATTGTTTTGATGAAAAAGTTGTAGCTATCACCTTTAACTAAGGTGATGTGTGCAGTCCATAAAACAACACAGTGAAGTTGTGGTAAACACTGAGGGTTGTGCAACATGCACTGTGGGTTACAAGTCAACATTTTACACAAGGAAATGTGCTGAATTTCTGTCATGCTCTACTGAGGCATGACTGACCGCAACACTTTGTGCAGTTTACCAACCTGCAAAAGAATATAATCAAAACACAACGTTAAAATTCAGCTCTGTTGAGACGGTTTGCAGCCGATCAACAACAGCAAATTGCTTTGGGAAGTTAATGTCCTGGCTTCAATGACTGCATTCAAATCAGCAGATGTAGATAAGCTGCCATGATGAGATTTTTCGATGATTTCAGGCCTCCAACAGGATTATAGCCCATTAATAAAACCAACAGCAACAATAATTTGCATGCTGTTAACAGTCAATGTAAAATTCATAAAAATGTACAACTTAAATTGACCCTATTTACCTGCCTTAGTTTGGATTCTAACAGAAAAATAGACTTAATAGTAGTATAGTTTAATATTTTATTAAACTGTCATGCACACGTGCCTCACCCCCCCCATGACAGCAAAAACATTACATGAAAGATGACCATCCATTTTCATAACAGTCTCGTAATAAACAGTAGTTTTGCCATCATTCGACAGTAATGTCAGCATTAAGTTTAACTTAAGTGCTATGCTGTTCTACTTGCAAGCTGAATGAATGCAGCATATATCTAAAAGCTGATTTAGCAAGAAGTGGAAGTGTCCCGGAAACTCCATAAATTATCAGTAAGAAATAAATTCGTGATGGTTATATTAGATATTATACTGCAGTATCAAAACAGGTTCAACAGAGAAGAAGAGTCTGTCGAAACTTACTACTCTTTCTTTCTCTGAGTGTTTTTACTCTGCAAAGGGCCTTGGCCTGCACTCCTCTCAGCCAAAGGTATTGAGCGCATGGACAATGGATGCATGAAAACAGTTAGAAACTATAGCTGAACTAGCCTTTCTCTGGAGTCAGTCTGGGTTCTGTAGAGTCTTCATAAACACAAAGTACAGTATGAGTATCTAATTAGCACTACTCTCAAATAAAACTTAACTTTCTTATTGCTCTATAACAGTGTATTTATATGAAGATAATTGTATATAAAAATGATCAGAATGTAAATTTACCAAAGTGCCTTTCTAGCTTAAAATATTTTTCTTAAATGGTTGCACTTGCAGATAACAGTCAGATGTTATGTTTAGCTGCACTCACAGTGATAATACTAATACATGATAACCATCATAACTGCATACAAAGCTTAAGACTGTAGTAGGCCTACTTTTTAGTTACACAATGACAAAATATAAATTCATACACTTCTACCCATACCAAGTATTTCACATCCATAATCCCAGCCTTTAATCCCCATTTTCATCAGAATTTGTATCCTGTCACACAGAGAAAGCCATGACCTCCGTTTCACCTTCATTAAAGGTTGTTTTGCAGCAACTACAACAACAGACGTTACGATGAGAAACCCATCTTAGCTGCCACAGGAACATGACATAAAGAGTCTGTTCTAAAACACTAACTATTATGGGTAAGTGTCCAGATTGGAAATGAAAAAATCAGAGCCTTGAGTTTGTAAAATAGAAAAAAAAAATCACTTTGAAATAATTTAACCTTTCTTATGCATCTCTTTTAAAAAAAAAATAAAAAAATCCTTATTTCTTTTAGATTAAACTTAAAAATGAAAGAAAGTTGCTACAAGTAGAGCATAATACAAACTTCCTTATGTGCTTCCTTAAGCTTCCACAACACAATCAAGCAGCTGCCCTTAAATCTGATGTTGATCCTTCATGATATTATGAACAAACCTCAAAATTCAGTTTATCAGATGACTTTATAGTTCTTCAGATCTATTTAAAAGATGACTGAATTTGATCTCATTGAAGGAGTAACTTGATGCAGGGTGGAACAATTGGACACACATAATCCCTGATTAGGTTGTTGCCTCACAGAGCAGCTCACCTCTGCTGTAATGAAGGCAGCTGTGGTGAGAGACCTCAGCTCTGAGAGTGCTCACACTGAACTCAAATAAAAGAGCTTGAGAATAAGTGGGAAACACAGTGTAATGTGACAGCTTGCATCAGGCAGTTATGCATGTGGCTCTAAACACAGCAGGATACTGAATGATGCAAGTCAGACTAAAAAATATCTCCTTCTCCTCAGTTATGAGCTGCTCAGTGATTACAACACACACTTTGAAAGGTTTTGTTTTGTTCTTGTGGCAGTATTTGTGCTCACGTTGCATCGCAGCTGCAGTCCATGTACAAATGTGCTTAATGAGACTCAAATGGAAAGGGAAGTTGTTAATCAACTTTAACATAAGGTTAAAGCTGCTTCTTTTAGGCCAAGAATCAATGAATAAATAGTGAGATTGAAGATAAGTGAGTTAAATTCAAATAGAGCAACAATTTCAGTCATTTTTATGTGACCACAGCATTCCAACTTGTCCTGTAATTGTTGACGGGGGCAGCAGACTGCCGCCAACAGAGAGTAGAGCAAAGATTGGAAACAGTGATTAAAAAACTGATAGCGGGGGTTTTTATAGTCATCCTATCATGCTGTCATTAACTGATGCCGATGGAGACTTTGCATGGGCGTTGAAGTATTCAGACATCCATTTCAGGTGAGCAGTAAGATAAGAGAAAGTATCACACAATCAATTTACCAGTATTGTTCAGTCCAAACAATAGAGGGCAGGAGATGGCAAAAGAAAGGAACCACACCACAGCGATCATCACTGCCACCCTTCTCCTGGAGCTGTATCTGGTGTTGTAGAGTAACGGCATGGCCACTGCTGTGTATCTGCAAGGATATACATGCACAGATATATCAAATAAAGATAGCACATCAGCATGCCTCATGTTTTTCTTTGGGTTATAGAATTATTCATCCGTCATGTTCTCACATATTCTGACGCAAACTGGAAACAAAAATCCCCTGTTTCCCACCAGACAGACAAAAGCTGTCAGCCCCGTGTATCATAGCCACAAGGGCTCAAAACACACAACTGTCAAAATCAGTTGCAGTCGCCTGCTGTAAGTGCAGGTGTGAGCAGTCTCCAGTGATCCGCTGACAGACGGCAGAAGCTCCAGGACAAAAATACCCAAGAGGAGCTAAAAGAATCTTCAACGTATTCATTTGTTAGGACATCTTTGTTGTTACAGTTGTCAAAACATGCAGTTTCTAATAAATAGATGTTAAACCTAAAGCATGTCAATATCCATATAAGTCAGCTGTGAAGGAATCTTGGGAATAATGCTGGAAATGTGCATGATAGTGAATGCAGAATTTTGTTTTGATCTACATTTTTCCAGTTTAAGATATATATACTTTCCTCTCAATTTATAGAATATGTACTATGTTTATTTAATTGGTTCTGATTTAGATTTTTCTGCAGCTAATAGAATTTAGTTTGTTTGGATTAAGACTGGATGATAAAGTCATTCATTCATTGAGCACCTTGGTTATTTGGGGTCATTGTCCATCTGTCTTCTGGGAGCTGCAGTCAGCTTTGATCAATTCAGCCTAATCTGAGCAGACAGTATATCATGGCACACGTCAGAGTTCATTTAGCATCTTCAGTCTTTCATCACATCTGTCATGAGGCCATGAGGAGGAAGGACCTGAATGCAGGATGACAAGGCAGGTAGATGTAGGATGTGAGATTATTTAATGAAGGTAGAAATGCTGCAAAGGCAGGATGAATAAGAACCAAAGCTAAATACAAAAAAGATAGAATCACTACAGGTAAACTAACCATGTAACATGAAATGACACAGGGGACAACTGGGACATGAAGGGTCTGCGAATGAACAAAGGAAACCAGTATTTATGAAAGGGGGGGGGGGGGGGGGGGGGATAATAAACAAGGTGCAAGTGAAAATCATGACAGAAATCAGGTGTAACAGAGGTGTGGCCATAAAACTGCACTATGCATGTTTTGATGAGCCCTTGTGACACTACCTGGTAGAGTTGATAATAACTTCCTGTGTTCCAAGAATGCTGAAATCATCCAGCAATGTCGTCTTCTGTGAACATCTCGGATTTTTATATGCTGCTTTTTTCCAGACTTTGTACTCCCTCTTAAAATAACTTGATCTGTAGCTTCAGCAAATCAATAAATGCTTTCTCCTTAGTTACGGCACAAAATTGCACCAGTCTAAACCAGTATAGCCTCAATGTGTCACTTTGTCAGTAAATTAGGACACAGATCCAGAGGACCTGCCCGCTGGGTGTCTAGTAACCTCCCTCTGGACCCTTGAAGAGGTCATCAAGGTGGAGACAAAATGATCAAACATGGTGTCCTTGTTCCCAAAATAATAAAATGAACACTAATGATTGCAAAATACGTCAAGGGCATAAAAGCCTGAGTTCCCTGCTGGATAAAACTAATGGCCATGGTCCATGGGGCTCCTGTTCTACAGCTCAGAGACAACTGGATCATATATATGGCATAAACGTTTTTATTTTATTCTGTTTTATTTTTGGAGCCTATAGACCAATGATGTCCAGTTCCCTTGCTCCAACAGACCTGATCCACATTAATTTGGTTTTCTAACAGCTTGATGTCAAGCTCTGCACAAATATGTAAATGACTTATCAGTTAAGGCATCACTTAGACACTGACACTGTCATCAGAGACTTTTACCTGGGGCACATGCCCCCAAACCATTATCTCTTTCTGTAAATGTCACATGCAAGTTTTAAAAAGTTATTCCTTTACTAATTCAAAACATTGATACAAAGACTCAATACAGCTTCATCCAAACTACAAACTGGAGGGAGCTCTTAGCGGCTGGGTATGTTCTCCTTCACACATTGTAACACATGGGTACTTGCTGCAGCGTGCACAGTGTTAGCAGACAGCATCTGTGCATACACAACAGGCCGATGTGTTGATACACTGGCTGTCGCATCACGTGTGATCGCGTGTGATGCTCTGCTTCAATTACACGCCAGCAAAAATGGTGGAATTCAAATTAAGTTTGTGATGGAGCACCACTGATTGCAGCATGATAACAAGGCATGATGATGATTAAAAGTCAATACGTGAGCTCAGAAATGCTGGAGAGTGATGATCAGTGTTGGCGCCTTCACACTAACCAGCAGCTGGCACTCAGCAGACATGAGAAACTACAATATCTAATGGAAATGTGGTGCTAAGTATTACTTCTACACTGAATGTGCTTATCAGTATAATAGGTGGAAGTATAGAACCAGTCTGGTACTTAACATTTATTTATGTAAATTAAAATCCCTAGCCCACATTTATAGATTAAGTGAGGACTGTTCATTAAGAATATTATACTGTAGTTTATACAAGTGGTTGACCTCAATGGTTGAATAAAAGGGAGCTTACACAAAAGACCTACATTCCTACACCGCAGGTTATTTCCTTCCTGACTCTAAAAAGAAGAAATAAGAGCATCTCACGCATCTCTTGCCAAAATAACACAAATGTAAGCCATTCTACTGAATGTGCTTTTGATAAATGAGGCGCCGTTCAGGCAGACAACTCAAGCTGCTCTGCTGATTCCCATGCGATCTGCCTCACACGTGACATGTCACATATCAAACATACCCATCTAATAGGGTGGTCTATTAAAGATGCATAACTTCTTGTCTTGCTCTCTACCTCATGCTTGCTGCAACTGTTGCTGCTGCTGCCCTTGAACTCTGCACACTGCTTACTTTGTTTTTGAGCCCCTCTACCACCCCAATATCCACCTGTAGTAAAACAAAGAGTGATGATATTGGAGCCAAGGTGCCAAACTTAAATTATATTCTTAAATGAAAGTTTTATAAACACCATCTCATCAGTTGTCTCACTGAATTAATGTTGCAACTAATATTAATTTGCTTCTCTTCTAAAATTGTTTAGACCCACCCCAAGGAAAACCCATCTCCTACTTTAAAAAAACAATCACAATTAAAGCCCTGAAAGAGAGTGAAGAATCACACATTGATTTCCTGCCATCCTTGTTATCTGGTCTTTGAAAACAGTGAACAAGCAGCTGTTATGAAATAACTTCACTTGCTGAAAGCTGATTCTGGAGAGAAAGATAAAGAGCAAGAACAGAAATAGGAAGGCGTCGAGGTTGAGGTTCAACTTCAATAAATAACAGGAGACACACCAAGAAAAGAGATAAAGCTCCAGCAATGACAATAAAGAGGGGACAAAGAGTCAATCCACCTGTCGATGCTGATGGCGCACAGGTTGAGGATGCTGGCGGTGCACATCATCACGTCCAGGGTGAGCAGGATGTCACAGTGGATCAGGCTGAAGCGCCATTCCCCCACAACCTTCAACAAAACACACACAAACTGAAGCAATAGCCCACACACTTACTTATTTTATACAGTCTGGCTAATAATGTAAAGCTGCATCAATATTAACAAGGCTGCTTTCAGTGCTTATGAGTTACTGCTGAAGAAAAGAGGAAGATGGCACAGAGCAGAAATGAAAAACGTTTAAGGCTTGCCATATAAAAAACTGTGAAGATGAATATGTGAATATTCCTTTAGGATTTAATGCAGCTATATGTCTAAATCTTTATCAAATCAAAATACAACACTTTAGCATGAGTTTTTCAGAGATCAGCTCTGATAAAGTGAAGCAGAATTATTGAGAGATTATTAGATCTTTTAGTTCTGTACTTATTGGAAAAGATGAGCCACCTGCCTTTACCTAATCTGAACTGTTAATAGATTTTTGTTTGTTTGTTTTTAGACTGGACTGTTAAGAATATATGTAATAAAATACTTACTTTCAGTGTAAATTGCTTTGTTAATTATGTTTTGTAAGTTTTTGAATCATAAAAAATATGACAAACGATTCATTTACTTCTCTGTTTAATCTGTAAAGTTCTTGCATTTTTTTTTCTCTGCTGCAACGGAAAGCATTACAAATTTATACAAAGACATCCACTTTTAACTTCCTTTGCATCAAAAGGTGAGTTTCCACCTTTTCTGCTTCACAACAAAACATAAAAGTGTGCACACACACCTCCAGGTAGACGCCCCAGGGCATGACCAGCGTTGCCAACAGCAGATCAGACACAGCCAGGGAGACGATGAGGTAGTTAGTGGTGGTCTGCAAAGCTCGTTCTCGAGACACCGCCACACATACCAACACGTTCCCAAACACCACGCAGAAGATCAGGAGGACCAACAGCACTGCGTAGAAGTTGTACGGAGGAGAGGAGGCTGACGGAGAGCTGGTGCAGTTGGAGGAAGCCAACAGGGAGGAAGAGGTGGGGAAGGATACGGGGGAATACGAAGGGTCATGGGTGATAAAGGCAGAGAAATTGTTCTCAAGGGAGAAGAGAGGGAAAGGGGGAGAGGTGGTCTCATCTGACTCGTTCAATAAAGTCATGATCTCGCTCCAGTGATCATGGTCAGGCTGAAAATTGATGACACAAAGAGAAGAAGAGAAAATTAATAACCATGAAAGTCTACCTCACCCAGCACACTCGAGTCAGGCTTTTTCAATAGATCCAACAAAGAGTGGCAGTAAAAGGAAATGTCACACCAGAATTAAAACTCTGTTGGTGTCATCTCTGAGAGACAGCTTGACAGGAAGCCATGTAGAGAACAACACAGCATGCTGCTTATATACACACGGGGTCACAGTTAAGGTTAACTCATTTTGTCTGAACAGACTGAAGCTGAAATGAAACATTTCCTTGATCTCTGTTGAGTCTTTTCTGCCACTGATGCACAGTAGCACAGAAGTAGATGAACAGCTGTACAGTAGATGGATTCCTGATCATGTACACACACAAAAAAACTCACCCAAAATAATTTAAATTGTGCACATGAAAGAATGAGTTTCTGCTGATTGTGTGTTAATGCTGGCAGTAATGATGTCAGTTTCTCAATGTCATTGTCAAAGGTTAGAAAAGTCATTTACCAGTTTATTCATCACCTCTTCTTTTAGAAACAATTTGTATGTAACTGAAGAAATAATTACAGTAGTTTTAATGAAGTAAAAAGCGTTTCCATTCTTTTGAGATAACTTGATCTGTTCAACAGTTCATGGACATGTAACAGTGTTTTTCTTGACTCTTTGACCACTTAAAGCTTAAACACCAGGATGATCTGGGGGACTTGGCTCAAACTGGACGAGGAACTCTGAAGAATTTCGCACATTCCTTTGGTTTGATTTGACTTCACATTTCCCTTTACTCAAGTGGGCAAAAAACACACACAAATGTCAAGCAGTTGTAATAGCTGCTCATTAGGGGTGGTATTCAGAGAAATGACCACTGACCAAGAACAAAGAAGAAAAAAATCTGGCTTAAATTGGCTTGATCACCACAAGCAAACATTAGAGCATCATTAAGTTTCTGCAGTTACCAGAATCTGTCCAGTATGAGCAGCAGGAGAGACAGCAAGCGTTCCCGCATGTTCGGCTATGATGCACTAGGGGTGAAAGAAAATATTGATACACCGAAATATCGCAATATTTCATGCTGCAATATCGTATCAATATTTTAAAAAACTCATTATATATTTTACTAATGAAATCTCGCAAGATCTTGTTCCATTAGCACCAGTTCAGCTGTTGGAAAGCTACTGTTCTTAAAGCCAGAGTTGGTAATCCTGTTCAGAAACACCTTTTGTTATACTGGGTGAAATGGTCCTTCCACCCTGACAGTAGTCAATACATCATGGATTCATAAAAAGGAAGGAAAAAAGTCAGACCAGTTCTGTGAAAACTGACCAACCCCTGCCATTCACACCGAAAGGCAGGAATTGGTAATTCACAACTTTTAGAAAGAGCGAATCGATGCCTTTATGTCTCGTCTCTGTTCCTCCCCTCTCTCTGTCCCCCACGTGACCCCCCTGTGCACCACTCACTGTAAACAAATATAGCTAACGGACTGCTAACTGCTGCTGAGCCAAAAAAAACAAAACAAAACAAGACAACAGATAAGGATTAAGTCTCAGAGGCGTTGACGTTTGCAGTGTGAACTTTTTACACTGCAGAAGGAGTTGGAGGTGAGTGAATTAAAGCTTTTAAAAACATGTTTTTTCAGCAGTTTACTATCAAGCTAACGAGCTATCCACTCGGCTTTGTTAACCTGCTCGTAAAACACCGGCACACGTCCCTGTGCTTTGAAGGCGTGGTCTCGGGTGGTGTGTTTTTTTTAAACTGTCACTTGCTCAAACCGTTTTTCCAACATTGCCAACCCTAGCTTTAAAGAATTTATCCCAGCATTCCTTTTAGAGACGTGTAACTACCGTGCAGCGTGCTTGCTGTGAAGCTGCTTATACAATAGCTCTGGTTTGAAGTTGTTAATTAAGTTACCAAGTTGTCAGAAACATTATAATTAACCACATATTGGCTAATACCCGCTAGTATCTGATAAATGGCAGCACTGTTGATGTTTAATGTGCCTTTGAAACTATTGTGATGATGAAGTGAAGTGTAAATCCACATGGTATTTATGTGAATATATATCATACCAGACCAGCACTCTTTACACATAGCTTTGAGTACTATGTTGTAAACACAATCTTGCAATATATCGTCTTGCTTATAGTAGTGCAATATATCACAATATATCGTATTGCTGCCTCTGTATTGTGATACATGTTGTATCCCAAGATTCCAATACACACTTCTATGAGGCACGCTATAATACTTCCTCTATTTGGTTTACTGGATGGTCCGTTTGCTTTCACACTGCAAGTGTGCTGCACCAAAATTCACTTGCAAGCAACCTGAGACCTCTCAAGCAGACCAGATTTAGCTTTTTGGTTTGCACCAGAGAGCAATTGCACATTTACACAGTTCCAGACGAACAGTGCAACTGGTGGAAGAGGACCAGGGTTTATTTAAAGTGGAACAAACTCTGCCAGTTTAAATGGGCCCAAAGAAAGTGCTCATTCATCCATGTAGTACTTCATAAAGTATTTTTCAGTCCTGTAAACAGTAGTTTACATCGACTTCCCACACACATTTAAACACAAATGAACATATTGAAGTGAAGTAGGGTTCACTCTATTGCTAAAAGAAACTGAGATGCAGGCTGAGGAGGATGGGGTTAAACTTTGACCACTGAGCTACGATTGCTAAAATTATTCTGGCCTCCATTGAGATGCTTTCAGTTTCAGAATGTGCCTAAAATATTAAGTGGGAGTCAGGCTTGGAATTGTAGGTATGCTAGTTCAACAGTCAAACTGCAGAGATGTGTTTTTATAATGAGCAGATTTGTTTTGTTTTTCATGTTACTGCGTTGTTAATATGTCTAGAAAGTTACAAATGTGATGGAAATTTTATTCAGAACAGCATTAGTTCAGGTGTCTACATGCAAATAGTTTGTATTAAGGGAAGAACGATTTGCACAAAGAAAACTGCGACCTTGAGCTCAGAAGTTTTAATTCTTCCCCTCCTCTCATCTGGAGCTTCCTCCCTCTTTCTAAAGCTGTAAGATAGAAGTTACACATCCTCTGTTTTCTTTCCCGTGTCTCTAAATTATGGCTCCCCTTGTACATAAGATTTTTACAGTAATAAACTCATGAGTGGACCCCTCTCTTTGAGACACCTGGGAAAATTATTTCACAAATCACATTCCAAGCTGAGTTATTCATTAGAGGATAGATGAGGTTTAAGTTCAGGTTTTTCTTCTTTGCTTGTCTCCAGCACAACTCATTTGCCAAATACCTTCCCTTTAGTGTGCTAAGCACTCTAAACAATGAAAGAACTGCTTCAATGATTTCAAAGATCATCTCTAACCAATCAGAGCAGACTGGGGCTTTTTCGATTTGGGACTTCAAAACAGAAAATGACCAGAGGAGCTGCAACAACAAACAGTTTGAGGCGATGTAGTACATCAGTGGTACCACAGTGGTACACCCAGGAGTCGTGTCGGGGGATCGAACCCTGGTCCTCCGCGCCCAAGCCCACGACGCTGCCACTGGGCTATCCACTCCCCAAATTTGTACAGTCAATTTGTGTATGACTGTACAAATAGACAAGGGTGTTCAACGATTTGTGATTTCCTGCTGTGATTTCCTGTTTAGCACTTCAGAACATGTTCTTCATCCACTAGAGAGACCCAGAGATTAATGGTCTTGTAATGAAATCATAGAAAATAACAATAATAATAAAGTACCTAAAGTACCTTAAGTTACCTAATCACAGAAAATAATTTGGATATTATGTTTTAATCTTCATATTGCACAACCACAGTATTCCACTGTAATATGGGAAGCATATGGTCATGGGTAACAAATTTTCTGCTTCAACAATATTCCAGCACACATTGCTTTATACCATCATGTCACTGAATCAATGTGAAAGTTACTGTGGCTAATAATGTAGTTTTCTTTATGGAATGTTTTTTCTCCTTGTTGCTTGCCAAAAACTATAAAAATTTGATATGGCTTTTCAGTCATGTGCTGAATTAATCACTTGATTTACATGATTTGCAGACATTTATTCTGGTTTTATTTACATGTTGCGCAATGCCCTAATTTTCTAGGGGTTAGAGGGATATTTTATTAATCCTTTTTTTAAAAAAAAAAAAAAAAAAAAAAAAAGTTTATTTTCCCTTATAATTTTTTTCTTTCTTTTTTTTGGACAGCTGCCTGTTAGCGAGTCTGTAACTGTCCCACAGGGAGATTAACACTCAGCTGTACTCTAATCTGCCGCTTCATGGTCACTGCTGGCAAAATGTTTATTTAAATCTCTTGGTAAGATGAGCTTAGGACAACAATTCTCCTAACCAATGGAAAATCAGAAGGCAGATGCTCTAGTGTGCAAACTGCTAGTCACACCTGTATGTGGGCTTGGCAGGGTCCGTCATGAGAACTGAGAGAGGAAAAAGTGGATTAACCGGATCGAAAAACAGCCTGAAAACAGGTGAGGATGGGAAAGTGGATCATGTTGGACAAGATGTTTTCCTTTCCTCCAGGAAATTTAATTCAGTCATACTGAAAATGACAACTGCTTCTCCTTTGAAAGAGTAAACAGGCATCTGAAACCTGAGGGATGGGAGCAGCCACAGCTGAAGAATATCTGAAATTAATGTAAAAGAGAAATAGTAAGCCAGCAAGGACATTATGCTCATGTAGCGAACACTGTTAGTCCAAAACAAATGAGAAACTCATTTAAAACAATGTGGAGTATCTCCCTCAAGGTTCAGCACACTGAGAATGTGAAGACAGAACAAGCTGGTTGCATCATGGAAAGAAAAATCTCCCATGACCAATGTTCAAGACCATGGCAGGTTAGCTTTTGTTTCCTTGGTCTAAAAACAGTCACATCTAGTGGAGAAAAAAAGAGATTGAAAAATAAAAACAGACAAAGAAGGCAAAATTTCTGAGGAGTGGTTAAATTGCACTAATAAATACAAGAACTGCCATCAAAATCTGCGAAACATGTTCCCTGTTTTATGGAAAATTTAAAAAAGGAAACAAATTACAAAACCTTTAACAGTGTATTCATTTTATGGAGTAATTAGAAGTGGATGTTATGAGTTGCAATACTGACAATTAAGATGTGTTTATTAGTCTTCTTTAAACGCGATGTTTTAAATTTAGTTATGAGGATTAAACTGGGCTGAGATTTGATTTTAGAGGTCGATCATCCAACAATTTTAGTGTAGAATTATCATAAATAGACAAAATGCAGGGTCTGAAGACAAAAAGAGGGCAAGTGAGAAAACAACAAGCCATCTAAACAAACAGTTGCATAACATCAGCTTCGCTTTCTCTAGAGATGAGGCAAAGTTGGAGAGCAACCCTCAAAATGGGCAACAACCACTTCAACTCCTGAGCCACAGCCACTTTATCTGACAACAGACCTGAGAGATACATCCGTTCATTCAGCTGATGCATCTACTCTTCACCTCATCATTGTTCTCTGTGGAAGGGGAGCAAACGGAGAGAAAAGGCAGAGGTGTGAAAATTCAAATCTCAGCAGTACTGAAGCAGTTTGGGATCATCTGAGAAGAAGACAAGAGGCAAATATCTATTGAAATGTCCACCATGAAGCCTAAAAAAAAATCCAACAAACCATTTTTTAGAATATATTTCACAAAGTCCGTCCTCTGATACACTCAAAGCAATAATGACACATAAAAAGCAGCATAAACTATTTACTACCAGCAGGAAGTTGACCCAGACAACCGACCTGCAGCATCTCTGTATGGAATCTGCCATCAGTTGACAGGTCATGAATAAATTCAGTTCCCCACACAGTCATACAGCTCACAAAGCTACAGGACTGTGACACTGACCTGTGATCTGCAATAAAAATCAACACACTCCAATAAGACTTGAGCTTAATAAATCAATAAACTCTTTCTCCCGTTGACCTTACTCGAGTAACTGCAGTACCTAAGGAAACCATTATAATTTGTGGCCATGTATTGATTTCCCCTGCTCAGAGACCGACTTGACTCAGAGGGGGAGTTAATGGGAGTAGGCAGGTCATTACAGCAGAGGTGAACATGATTATGATATGATTGGGGGTGATGGCGCATAATATCCATGCATCCTTAGATGTTGTATTGTTGGTCTGGGAAAACAAGCTGTTCAAGTTCTTCTGTCACTTTATGCAGAAAATTACTGTATAAAATGCTAACTGTCATGATAATTACTGTAGCTGCACCTCGAAACTGAATCAGAATCTAATGAAGGAACAGCCAAATTTAATTAAAACCTAAGTTACTTTTAAACAAATGTGCCAAACAGCAAATACCTTAAATATAATCCAGGCAGAAGAAAATTGGGAAAAAAAAAAAAAAAAAAAAATCAAAAGCATTGTTTCACAGATCTTTCCTCTGGACATGTTCGTGGACTTGAACGAAACCCAGCAAATCTCTCATACTGTAAGTTTCCCTCATAAATGAGTCCAAAGACATCAAAGAGCAGGATGCCCCAAAGACAGTCAACTAGACCAGGAAAGGAGCTGTTAACCCGTAACAAAATCAAGCTGCAGTCAGTAATAAGCTGAGAAGATGAAGTCTTCAAACAGTTCTGACAAGAGCAGCTCAATTTGAGACTCCTAAATGTATTTTCATTTACAAAATAAGTACTATGACAACTTCAAATGTGGAGCTAATGCTATCACAACACAAACATTTTCCTTACTGGATTAACAAATTCATCTCCTCAAAGGCTCTTTGGTTGACTGCTCTACTATCAAAAGCTCTCTTTTTCGTGAACTGTGAAGCTAAACACAAGACAGCAACATGGAAGTTCAAAGAACAAAGAAGTAGAACAACGCTGGACTACTGGCTGTGTTTAGTTTCATTTGTTACCATCAAAGGTGGCACATTAGGATGGCAGCGAACATGAACAGAAAGACTAAGATCAAAGTTAAAATGCTGTGGAAAATGGGACTGTCACTGCAAAAATTATACCCCAGAAAAAGAAAAAAAAAATCACAAGAAATCACACATCCGGTCTCCATAGTTTCTCCTTCCATCGTTTAAGCCTGTTATTCTTATCATTAGTCTTATATTTCAATAACTTTGGCATTTAGTTCTGCTTAAAACTTTGATTCACTTGGATGTTTGATCTTCACTTTATGGAATCATGTATGAGCTGAAGTGCAGCTTGAAAGATTATGATCAAAAGTCTAAGAATGGATTTTCTGTTAAAGAAGAAGCTGTTCCATGTGATTAATTCAGGAGCTTTTTGAAGAAACTGTTATCAACCTTGAATTACAATCCCAAACCAAACATCTTACAAATGGTTGAACATATGAGTGCAGGTGCATCCACCTAACTGGACTAAAAGGAGGTCCACTTGCCTACTTGTATATAAGTATCTTTTAAGAAAAAAATATAAAGTATGACCTCTAGATGTTCTGTTGACTTGTGTCTACATGTTCTTTTGGAATACAATATAACAACAAAGAAAAGGAAAAAGGAAAAAATGTCTGCTTTTCCTAACCTTAACAGACATGGCTGCTTTGCTTTCCTGCTGTTGCTGCATCAAAACAATGTTTGTGATTTCCCTGATGTTGTGTATTTCACAAGCAACTCAACTTAGTTTCAAAATATGAACCTGAAGCCCATCACATGAATGATGCATACACAAAAAAACAAGTCTACGCCACACACAGCCTGGTATTTATTTAAGAATAAATGTGATGCGAGACAGCATTTTTCAGATCATGTCCACCAAGCGGCAAATTCCGCAGCTAACTTCACTGTAGAAATCAACGTTTACAGCCTGAATTGATCAAGTTTACCTTCATGTTAGCTTTGAGGGGGGTGATTTTTTTTTTTATAACTCAGCCGCATAGATATTATTTAATCTAATTACACATAATCAGGGTGTGTCCTTTATATTTACAGGCAACAGATTGGCTGCCGTTGCTAGCACTGATGGCTAGTAGCTAGCTCCCCGCTTGCTCCCAGGAAGGCCTCAGTCTGTAGCCGAGTTGCACAACTACAGTTATTAGCTGGTTGACAGCATGCCTTACCTTTAGCCTGCTTACCTCCAGTAGTTCTCGTTAGTTTTGGGTTAGCTTGGTTAGCTCTTAGCACATTGGCTGTCAATCATTCACCTCCACGCTCACAGCCCCCCTCTCTTTGCCCATTTTTGTATTTTCCAGGAATGATGACACACGCTACGCAGCCAAGAAGGCGATGGTGGGAACCACCCAACGAGCTTCATTTCGGCTCTTCAGAAATCAACAGGTCAGGTGAACAGAAGGTTTGTCGAGTACAAGCTGTGTCATTTCAGGGTCTACACACTTCAAAGTGCACAGACTACCTAGGCTATGAAGTGTCCTACATAGCCAGCACACTCAGAAGCTAGCCTACAGTTTGTGAAATGAGACAGCCTAGCCTTCAGAATTCCCCATACTGCCCCAGTCCTGTTGCTAGTAACTTTTTTAATTTCTATGAGCCAAAAAAGGAAAGAAACAGCACCAATAAACTACAGAAAAAACTTAAATGTAGTCAAACACAACTATGACAAAACAAGGCCTAGCTAGCCCAACTCCAAACTAACCCAGTGGTAAACACAACACAAAGACAAAGACAACTAAAGGGGACCTAAAAACTAAAACCATTAAAGACACACAACGTAACATATAGACCTTAAAAATCTGCGTTTCTGACTCGTTTTGATGGCACACCAACATTCACAATGCGCACTTTCGAGCCGTCACTGCCCAGAGGCGTCCCGGGGCTCAGAAACTGTATGTAAGATTCCCATCTGGGACGCGACTGTGACGTTGCAGCCGACTATTGGTTGCAGCACCGTGTCACTTAAGCCCTGTTTCCACCAGAGTGTCTGGGTCGGGTCAGTCCACGTTTTTTGCATCTCAACAGACAAAGACTGGAAAGGGTACCCTTATATCTGACCCGACCCCCCTACTTTTTTGGTACCTTTCGGTAGGGGTACTGATCTAACCGATCTGGACCAAAGAGGTGGAGCTAATACACAGCAATCTGTTGATTCATTGAAAAATCCGTCACCTCCCACATGACCCAGCGTAAAAATAAAGCGGTGTGTCATGTATGGTGTGATGCTTTGGTTAAAAGGTGTTGTACGGTGATGATGTCACGTGATCACGTAGCAGCGCTATCCGGCTAATGCTCCCCACCTCCAGGGTAAGGGGACAGTTTGCTGTGGGGACGCAATGTGAAATCAACATATCCGTACCAAAATCCACCCGATCTGGCCTGGCCTGGCCCGACCCGACCCGCTAGTTGAAACCGGGCTTTACTAGCAAACGGATGTGAACCACATAAGAACGTAGCAGGTGTTTTGAGCCCGCATCATTTCGGACTCGGTAAAGAAACTGTTAGGAAAATGCATATCTGTATAGTTATCATGTACTCTGTTCAGAGTTATCATGCACTCCGTTCAGTATGTACAAGGCTTATTTGTGTACTCTAATCATCTATTCAGCAGGAAGCTCACCCAATCAGAGGGAGAAACACTGATGCAGCTGATATTTGTCCTATCAGTTGAAGCCACCTCCTGCCTCCACATAAGATAACTGTCCCAAGATCGAACAGAATGTTATGGACATTAACTACGTGTGTACTATTGTATGAATGTACTGAGCTGCAACTTGTATGTCCCCCTTCCTGTTAGAAGTTGCAGATCTGATGTAACAAGGGACCGCCCTAATGAAATAAAAGAGGAGACAGCCGAGCGTTTTTCAGAGAAGGTTGGAAGCTTGTAACTGAACACGCTTCTGGCCTGCTCTCCTCGAGAGTAAGAAATCTAACTCTTGTGTCCCTTCTTTTGTATGTTTACTGATGTTCTAGGTTGTTTGAACCTGACATTAATCCAAGGAAACATTACAGGAGGAAGAGATGAAAAGAAAGAGAGGAAGGGACAGAACAAGAGTCAAGATAAGACTGTCTTTTACTGGCTGGAGTGAATCACAGTACAGGTACGACACAAGATGGATGCTAGTTTGGCCGTCGATAGGGGGCGCATCACTGAGAAAACTGCCAAAAGTTCTGTCGTGTGTCTTTAACCAAAAGAAAATACCTGAAAAGCCAAAACTAAAGAAACCCAAAGTTGTCTGACCAAAAACAAGTAGTTGTGACACTACAATACATAAACAGAAAATTGAGCTAAAGCCACAGAACAAGCAAACTAAGGACTTGATGAGTTGTGTGTGGAATAAAACAAAGATGAGGTTAATGATGAGGTGGCCTTAACACTTCAGATATGTTATAAAAACTAAATAAAGCTGGGCATTTAGTTCATTTTATTTGTCATTACCTGAACGTTAACACTACCTTATGCCTGCCGCACACAAGAGCTTTCTGTTGAGCTAAAAGTCATTCGATACCGTTTGCTCAGCAAATAGCTCACTGTGTGCACCTGATTTTTGGTGAGTCTTCTGCCTCACGAGGCCTTGAAGTGAAAATCAAACACGTTTGATGTTTTTTGCAAACTCAAAGGTGCATTACTGCCACCAACTGGTATGATTATACCAGTACAGTACAGTATGCCGCATATGATTACTTAAAAAAGACAAAATGAATAAAAATTAAATACGATAACTCAATTCAGTCTCTAACAAAAATATCCTCAAAACTTTTCTGCCTTCAGTCTTTGGATCTTTTTGTAAAATATCAATCAAGTCTTCAAATGTGATGACAGAGGGCTGCCATATAGAAATCATGTGATCTGCGGACGTGTTTTAATTGGTCGCTAGATCTTCTGCCCTCAGCAGGCAGCAGTTGAGCACACACGGTGAGATTTTCGCCTCGCTAGGCAAAAAATATCTAGAGTGTTTGATTTTCACCTCAAGCGAGAAGGGTCTATCTGCGGCTCGCAAGACAGGGGCGTGTCGTAGTGTGGGCGTGTCGCAGTGTGGGCGTGTCGTAGTGTGACGTTACTCGACGACACGCCCACCAGGCCAATGAGAGCACGGTAAAATCTAGCCCTACCCCTGACCCTTCCCCTAAACCTAACCAGACCCACCCACACTACGACACGCCCACTGGGTTGCAAGCCGCAGATAGATACACTTGCCTCAAGCCCTTATGAGGCAAATAACTCACCAAAAATCAGCGGCACACGGTGAGCAATCTGCTGAGCAAATGACTTTGAATGACTTTTAGCTCAGCAGAAAGCTCTCGTGTGCGGCAAGCATTAACTGGTTAACACCAACCGAGTTGGTTCTCTTATTTACTTACTTAATTACTTCTACAATACGTACAGTACTGAATAATGTCATACAAATGTGTTTTCTAAAGCAAAAACTCTCATTTGAAGCTTGACTGCATATTTTTACATTTTTCTCGGAAGCTAGCTGTTGTTTCTAGTTGGTAAACACTTCATTTAATACGTAAAAACTCACAAACGTATCCAAATATTACATTCCGAGCTCTACTGCTTTTTCCCCTGCCATCTTGTGCGCTATGAATTCTGGGAGAAATGAGGCTGCAGAGGATATCGCCGGAATCCTTCGCTGCATCCCAGAGTACATGTTTGTAGGGTGGATTCGGAGGCTCCTTCAGGGGCTTTCGAAATGGGACAGTACTTGGCCCACTGCTGTGATGTACGCAGCCGACGACTCCGCATTTCAAAGTGTGCAGACCCTGAATTAAGACACAGCTACAGTCTATAACTCCATTTCCACAAACGCATTTTTTTTGCATCCTCACAGGTACAAACTGGGATGGGTTCCCTTCTGTCTGACCTGACCCGTCCTACTTTTTTGGGACCCTTCCGTAGGGGTACTGGTTTAACCAATCCAGACCAAATAGGTGGAGTTAGTATGTTAGTAACATGCTGTGCACCAAAATCACCAATGCACAAGAAGAATGTTAACTTTGCACTTTCTTTTTTAAGTCTGCTGATTTGTAAAACCAGTGTTTTGATCTGCAGATTATTTTTACAACTTGCAATGGAAATGAAAATGTAAATTCTGCCTCTTGTCATATTGTCAAATGATAAGGTAATTACTCAACGTAATATTTGATGACAGATTAGGGTGATTTTCAGTAGTTGAAATAATTGATTGTGCTCGTCATACACATTACTTCTCTAAAAGAGAAGCAAGAGCACAATTTACAACCAATTCTGAATGTATCAGTATGAACCATTGCAGTAATATAATTATCATAGTTGAAACTGTAGTGATGACTGCCAAGAAACCGGTTGCATTTGAAAAAGTCTTTAGTAAAAAAATAGAAAATGAAAAAACAGGTTAATATCACACAATAGCAGGGAAAATATGGCAATTCTGTGAAAATACTGTATATACATCAGTCCACTGTTTATTCAGTAGCGGTGCAGTTGACTGAAGGGAGTAGGGACCCATTGTAAAATCAACATATCTGTGCCAAAACCCACCCGACCCAGACCGGCTGGTGGAAACAGGGCTTGTGATATGCGCACATTTTCAGACCAAATTAAAAGTAAAATCAGGTAAAAAATCTGAGATTACTATACAAAGTCAGTTGCAGTGAAATTACCTGCATCATGCTTGTTTATTAATATCTGTGGAGGACCTTAAGGGACTTTACAAATGAACGACTAATTTGAGTTTGTTGTGCATTTCTGGCACAAGAGTGGCTCATATCCTTTAAAGGAGCCCTATCATGAAAAATGGACTTTTAAGAGCTTTTCAGCATGTCAGTGTGTTATTTCCTCATCAAGAAATATTTAAATCGTTATTTTACTTCATTCATCATATTTAGTAATCTACATGAATATTTAAACCAACGCTACCTCCCTCAAACGGCTACTACCCACCCGTTACGTATGACGTGGCACCAATCCGAAGTCCAAATGCGCACGCTCAGTATCGTACAAGACGCCCTCTGTTAACAGAAACTCTGAGATCCTAACACACTCTCTAGGAAGAAACTAACACCTCAGGGATTTCCTCAAGACAAGCAGCCATCAGCTAACAGACGTTTGCTCCAGAGTTCAGGAGAATTTTCTTCCTTTTTTTTTTTTTTCTTTTAACTCTAGAGGACAATAAGTTGGGAAAAATGCAGTTACGTTCAGCGTGGTTACGTTCAGCGGGGAGTTTATTTGTTGTACTGGATGAATCGACTTGCCAGAAGTGGTTGGATTATAACTTCAGGAGCAGGGGGAAAAAAACCTCAACTTTGTGTGTGAACTTCACTCCTGACAACTTCATGAATCTCGGGCAGTAAAGTGTTTTTCTCTGGATTACTTCTGAAACATGACGCAGTTCCTATGATAAAAACGCGCATGGACAGACAACAACACTGGTGAGTCAACACATCTCTCAGCTCAATGCTAACTGTTAGGCTATGATTTGTTCGCTAATTTACGTACTTGTCAGGGGTCTCTGTGGTACTTCTGTGGTACTGCGTGTACTTCAAACTCCATATCAGACTCTGGGTCGAGCGCATACAGCTCCATAACAGGCTCCTCCGTTTGATCCCGTCGATCGGAGTCCGATTATCCATCAATGTTTACAAGATCCATGTGAGTGCTGCTTAGCTCAGCGCTAACTGTTAGCCTATGATTTGTTCGCTAAATTACTTGCTTGTCAGGGGTCTCTGTGGTACTTCTGTGGTACTGCATATACTTCAAACTCCATATCAGACTCTGGGTTGAGCGCATACAGCTCCATAACAGGCTGGTCTGTTTTATCCCGTCGATCGGAGTAATTATCCATCAATGTTTACTACTAACATCCCATAGAGCTGCCGGTGCCGGTGCTACAGACAATTCTGTGACCCTTCAGAATAAGTGTCTCTTCCGGGCGACGTCATGAAATGGGCGTAAAACATGCTCAATTACCTATGCTAAACCACGCCCCCAAACGCGATGAGCCAATCACAGTGCGCACAGCTATCCCATACACTCGGACATTCTCTCTTAAACGTCCATTAAATGCATTAATTAGCCGTTTTTGTTCGTTTTTATGTGTTCTTTTAGTTTAAAATGGTCAAACGTGTGCATGGGGACATGCAACTCCGATACTAGGTATCCTGAGAGGCTGGGTGACAGGGCGTATTTTTTTGCCTTTTACCAAGTCACATCAACCAAAGTATGCGGCAGATCACAACATCAACTGAACGTGGAAAAATGAACAAGGATGCCTACATCTGTTCTAAGGTAAGGGAACACTGTATTCAGGCAACATGTTGTCACTTTCTTGAAAAAATATAAGACCTTCCTAACGTTAGTTTAAGTTGGCTAACGCTACTAAACATGCTAGTTTTGTACGTGGTAACGGTACATAAGACGCTGTCGTGTAGTACAGGTGTGGTGTAGTAACGTCGATAACGACACGCCTCTGCTTCCAAGCTGCAGCCAGACTGCTCCGCTTCCGTGGCTGTTTGATCAGTTTTTGTCAGACGATCACTTTTTGCACAACAACAGAAGCTGTGCAGTAGTTTGGGCAAGAAACTGAGGGAGCGACACGAGTCACATTCAGAGATTCACAGGCTGATTTCTACCCCAGTTTAAGACTTCTAACAATTTCTTTTTGTTTGTTTGTATTTTTTTATGTTTTTTAATTTATCTTGTCATGATCTCTCTGTCTGATCCGCTCTGTTGTCCGTGTTACAGCTGTCATCTCCCGAAATGTCACATAGCGCCTGTCACCGAATGTTTGTTTGTCCGAGTGAGTGGAGGGGGCGTGGCTTAGCCATAGGTCAATTGGTCGAGAGCTCCGCGGTTCAGTACAGTCAGCCATCTTACTTCCGTGTTGGAAATTAGATGCATCGAAAACAATATTTAACACCAAATTAGTTTCTATAGTAACGTGAACATATTTACTTAAAATCCTATATTTATTTTGACATTTAAAACTGACAGCCCTTTAAAGTGTTTGGCCTCCAAGGGTTATTTGAGAAAAAAGCCAACATACCCTGATCCATACTCCTGTGTCTTATCTCTGGGCTACATCCCCCAGTTTGCAGGCTGCATCCATCAGTTGCAGATGAAAGTCGCTTTAATCCCCCCATTATTATCTTTTTTTTTTTTTTTCAGCTCAGTAGGACCCTTTAACTTGACTTCAGAGAAATGGTTGCATATCACAATTAAGATAAGCAAATAAAAAGGATTTTCTTTTCTCTTTCCAGTTCCACATTTGGTAAAATTAGTCTTCTCTTTAGATATAGGATCAGCAGCAACAATTTTTTTAGAAAATCAACAACTCAAGTCCAAATTAAGTAAAAAAATTCCTCCTCAAACAAACAGACCTTGAACTCCTCCCAAAGAAGCAGAATTTATGGATCATTGTACTCTAAAGCTACCATGAAACATACAAATTAATGTCAAAAATAGAAGAATCAATCTCTTTACCAATTTCAAATTTAGGGGACAGATCTATCACAAATCTTATTCAACAACTTTTGCTACAAACAGGTCTAAATGCCTTCAAAATGAATGATAATCCAAATCTACAACTTGTACAACAGAAAATCCTCAATAGAACACATTACTTGGGACAAAGGCTGATCAAGATAGGTCTTAATCCCTCATCTCCACACAGGTAACAGATGATTACATGCTCGCTCCATGGTTCTGTCCAAAAGTTCTGGAATAAGGTTTGTGAGGATTTATCACCATGACTCAAAGATGACATCCCTACATGTCCAGAACTGTAGAACCTCTGTACCTCAGTAGAAAGTGATGTTCTACAAATAGTTAACAGCTCACTGGCATCAGGTGTTTTTCCCAAGTCCCAAGTGCCATTAAGTCACTCCAACCTGAACTCTAGACAGCAACCTAATGAACAGTTTTAGACCTGTCTCTAACCTCTCTTTTTATATCCAAGATTTAGGGCTGCTCGATTATGGAAAAAAACAAACAAACAAACAAAAAAAACCCCACATTATCACAATTATTTTGGACAATATTTAAATCATGATTATTTTTTTAGTTACATGATGCATTTATTCAGCATTTCTCTCTCCATCAAAAAACACTTGTCAATAATTTATGCAAAACACAACACACCTTCAGCTGTGTGAGTGTAGGTTGTAGCAGCGCCGCGTGGAAGGAAAAGTATTGCGCATACGTGTCTTATTCAGAAAGAAAGAAAAATGGCAAATAAATTGTTTCAACTCAATATGAGTTTGGAGATCGTATGACATGAAAATTGAATTCATGATCAAACTCTGATTAGTTGCACTGCCTTACCAAGATTATTGAGAAAGTTGTACTTAACCAGCCTAACGAGTTTCTGAATGAAAGTGGAAATCTTGATAAGTTTCAATGAGGCTTCTGACGCCGTCACAGCACTCAAACTGTTCTGGTCAAAGTATTAAATTACATTAGGTTGAATACTGATTCTGGTCACTTATTAGTCCTGGCTCTGCTGGATCTTAGTGTGTTTGATACTATAGATCACAGAATCCTGTTGCACATGCTGGAAAACTGGCTTGGACTTTCTGACGCAATCCCTTACTGGTTCAGGTTCTATAGAAGGCCAGAGTTATTTTGTTACTACCACAGCTTTAAATCTGAGAGTGGCCATGACTTGTGGAGTCCCACAAGGGTCAATTCTTGGACCTCTTCTCTTCAACTTGTATCCTCTGGTCAAATAAGAACTTTAACATCAGTTATTACAGCTATGTAGATGATATATAAATTTATGTGTCTCTGTCACCAGGTGACTGCAACCCAATAGACTCACTGTGTCAGTGTCTGGAACAAAACTGAGATTATTTTGTTTGGTAGCAAAGAGAAGAGGATCAGCATTGCTAAATATCTTAAGACGAGCTCTGAAAACCACCGACTAAGTTCGTAACTTTAGAGTGTTGATAGACCAGAGTGCAGACAAAACAAGGAGAAGCAGCATTTAGCTGTTATGCTGCAAACAAGTGGAAAAAACTGCCAGTGAAGATTAAATTTTCACCAACTGTAGGCACTTTGAAATCCAGGCTGAAAACATTTTTCTTCTCATGTGTCTATCCATGAAATCAGCATGACATCATTTAACTTATCAAGCTTGTTTAATCATTTTGATTTAACTTAGTTTACACATTATTCTATTCTGATTAAGGACCTTGCACAAGGGCCCATAGGGGTTCACCTAGAGAGTATGGCTGCAACCACCAAACATAAATCCAAATACTTCCATTCTCTCTGGGCCCTGCTGATTAGTTATATCACACAGTTGGGAAGGGGCTGGGATCTTGTCGCTCCTGGGAGAGGAGCTGGGCAGGGACTCTGGGATCTGCCTCCTTTCTGTCTGAGCTTGAGGAGGGATCTAGGCTGCTCTGGACATGCCATTGTGGTCATGCTGGTCTGGTGCCCTGGGGCCTACAACATGTCCCTGAGAGGAGGGAGGATGTAGACGGGGTGGGATGGGAAGCAAAGCAAGAGGGGAAGGAGTGGTAGTCATGTGTGTTTTCACACAGTTTCATGCATTTGTTTTCTGGTTTATGTTTTAAGGGGGCTTGAGTTGCTCAGAGGAGCTTACCCTGGTGAGAAGCCAGACATTAAATCAAAATCAATAATCTGATTAATTTTCATTCTTTGCAGACTCCTGTATCCTTAATCACAAGGACTACAAGTGTTTTTTAGGAAATATTTGACTGTTAATTTTTTTCTTTCTTTTTTTATTTTATCAGTTGTGAGACCTTGATTTTTATTCCTTTTCCGGCAACAAAGTTAGAATAACAGCACTTTAGAAAATATGTGTTTAGCCTATGTGTGTGAATGAAGCTTTTCATCCACTTACTGTAAGAGGAGTGTTTTAAAAACTTAAATATGACCCATTTTGATGTCTAAGCTTGATGATTTGCTCATACATTTTACAGCATGGTTCTTAAATGGAGCAGATTTAACATAAAAGTCTACAAGATCTGAGCATGAACAGTTCTCTTGCTACTTAACGGATGAAAAAGATTCATAATTCATTAGATTATTTAGAGCAATCCTTCATAACATCAGCAGGTCAACCCAGTTCATCCTCAGATGGTTGGATCCTTTCAACAGAAGCAGTAAAGGGTAGGGATGCACAGTATAATTGGCCCCCTATTGGTATCGGCTTATATCGGCCTTAAAACTGAGTATCGGACATCGGCCACCCCACGATATTTAACCGATATTTAACCGATCAGCCCGCAGTTTCTGAAGTCTAAAAATACAAAACAAAACTTCTTCTTTTTCTTCTTCAAAAACTTCTTTTTTACAGACTTTAAAACTTGACATTTCAAAATGCGGTATCTATTTTACGACTGAAATCTTACAATATTTCATCGTTCTATTATGAGATCTCACGAGAATTCACAAAATGTCACAATATTTTCATATGCTTATATATTGACATTTAAAAAATGCAGTATCTATTTTACTAACGAAATCTTGCAATATTTCATCATTCTGTTACGAAATCTCATGGGAATTCATGAAATATCGTGAGATTTTGTAACAGAACGATGAAATATTGCAAGATTTTGTTGAAAAAAATAGATCGATACCACAATTTCAAATGTCTATATGATATCAGCATTATGAAAATATTATATTTAGCTACAAGGTGGCTCCAAACAATGCTACCCTTATTTTTTTTAAAAACTACCAACAACTAAAATTAGCATAAAGGCAAACAAATATTGTCTTTCTGTAAATAATGTTAATGTAAGTTCTTCAATATTTCATGAAGAAATATTTAAAGTATACGTACCTACAGTACAGTATTTTGAACATCAACAACCAACAGCTTTCCTGTAGCTCGTGGAAATGTAATCTTATGCTCAAATGGAAGCCTATGAATTAAGGAAGTTTTCTATAATGTTAAGCATAGACATTCAAGATACTCTGCCAAATTTCATAGTTGTATGACTTTATGCCATTGTACCTAAATATTTGGATTTACATAATTATGCCATTACAATGTCCCCCCAAAAAGGGTTTTGTCCCCTCGCAGCTAACCAACAGCTATTTGGCTGGGTTGTCCACCAATGCTGTGATTCCTTAAGGTCCTAGATATCATTTCTGCTGTCAAACATTTTACAACACTCTGTGTCTGTTTTTCTGCTTGGCCCCTGGGGTATAATAATGTTTGGCTCAATCTTGTACTTTGTCTGTGCCCTGTGACACAGCTAAAACTGACCTTTTTATTTTAATTGAAAGGCCATCATTAGATAGCATAATCAGTGTCCATTATGACAGAAGTGCAAAGTTAAGTTGCATAACTGTGTGCACATCTGCATCCACAGACAAGCAGAGCAGCTGGATTCCCTCAGGTCATGGCAACAAATGACATTTGATTTTCTGAGATGTCATTTTTATGTGTCACATTTTATTTGCTTCACTCAGAGCTGAGGGGGGTATTTTCACAGCACAAAATTTCTCATTTCACCTTCGACACTGACGTAAAATATTGCTGAAATGTACGCCACTCCAAAAAGCCAAGCTATTGAATTATTTTGCTTTTACCAAAAGACCTTTTTTTTTCTTATTTCTATCCTTCAAGATATTAACCTGCCATGAGTTACTTTGTTTAGCATTTTCACATATTTTTCCAGCAGAAAGCTTCAAATCAAATGAGATTCTAAGTCCTTTTATTGTTTGTTTTTCTGGTGCACTGACCCTTTTTCATCTGTCTACAAGTGTTTAATAATGTTTAGGTAGAAGAACTGCGAGGGTTGTGGTAAAGCCTTCAGAATCATGAAGTGAAAGTCGAAGGTTTTACCCTGACCCTCACAGTTCTGCAAACACTGTTCCCTGAACATTCATGTGTTAAAGATTTACTTCCATCGTCATTTCATTAATATTGCTGTGTTCGCCATTATTATTGAATGCATTATGCGTCATTTCTGTTTAAAAAAAACCTTCTGGTTGCTTTGTTTCTAGCTGTATTTGTAGGCTAGAAGAGTGGCTTGTGGTCCAACGACAGGCTTTTCCGGTCCTTCTCATGAATATCCATGACGTGAAAAATGAGGCGTCTCTGATTGGCTCCCTCCCATGAATGTATGAAGGAACCTCCTCCCCCCGCTCTGTGTGTGTAACAGAGCACACTAACGAGTTTGTTCCGCCATGCTAATAAACAGCTAGCTAACTTAGCTTCTCAACTCTGCAGCTGCAGTCGCACTGTCTTCACTTCTAGTGCAGAGGGGAGGGTTACCTGCCTTCCCATGGGCGGATAAAAACCCACGTGGGCGACGCGCTTTTCGATGTGACGTGGAAGCGAAAGGCTTCGCTCCCTTCTCTCTATTGTTTCTATGAATAGGAAACACAGCCAGTGGAGGTGACGCATCACTTGCAAGTGCAGCATGTGTATGTAACTAGGGGTGACCCTCTGTATTTCAAAAGGAGCAAGTTAAACTGGTTTTCAGTGGAAGGAGATCTTTAACACCTTTTTAAAAAAGTATTTAATGGTGAAGAAATACAAAACCATCTTCCTTTTAAAAGACCATAATGCTGCAGGAGTTGCCGGACAGTGGAGCATTGCAGCATTATCATAGTGTTTGTAGACCTTCATGATGATTCTCTGGTTAAATGTGTCTCAATTTGCATCTAAATGAATCAAACAAGTACTTGTCAATAAGAATTTTCTTGTCTCGATATCTAATCAAAAATTATTGGAAGAAAATCCACACGAAACATCTTTGCTTCCTAAGGAATGGCGGCCTAATGCAATTATATTTCAAAGACTCGTTTTGATTGCACACCAATATTCATTATGCACATTTCTGAGCCGTCACTGCCCAGCGGTGTCCCGAGGCTCAGAAATACACTATATAACTTTTGTATCTGGGACGGGGCCGTGACGTTGCAGCCGACTATTGGTTGCGCACCATGTCACTTACTAGCAAACGGATATGAACCAGACATGAAGAAGCGGGTGTTTTGAACTCGCATCATGTCGGATTTGGCAAAGAAACACAAGGAAACATTACAGGAGGAAGAGAGGAAAAGAAAAAGAGGAACAGAACAAGAGTCAAGATAAAACTGTCTTTTACTGGCTGGAGGGAGCTCACAGTACAGGTACGATAGAAGATGGATGCTAATTTAGCCGTTGATGGGGGGGGGGGGGGCATCACTGAGAAAGCTGCTGAAAGTTCCATGTCTTTAAGCCAATACTTTGTCACTTTGTAAGACTTTTATGAATGACTGATATCTTTAGCAACTTGTTTAAAGAAAAATCTTTATTATTTGTCTCATTATTGTACCAATTAAAAAAAAACACAACAAAACAAGTTTTTGTTAAAGTGAAGACGAATGAGCTGGAAGCACTTTCTAATTTTATAGCATTCTCTTTTAAGCTAGCATCAAAACCTTTTTTTAAGTGATTAGAGGAGGCCAATGCCAAAAGTTTTTTAGGAATCCTAACTTTCATAAGGCTTTGAGTTTTACATGTCTTCATCTTTGCTTATGATCATCTCTAGCAAGCTTTAGCTGTAACTAGCTGATTAAAATAGAAGACATTGGTAAAAGTTTGCAGACACAGTTCAGTCTTTGGGGATTTCCTAAACCTTTTTAGGATCCTGTTTTCCCTTTTAACTCTTGAACAGCACAAAAAATATATGATACATCCACTTGATTGATTACTTTAATCTTCACAAGTTCATTTAAATGCAACTGTGTCTGTGGGAAAACTGGTTACGGGAATGTGCTATTTAATAGAAGATGATCTTTGAGGCGAAACACATCAGTAAATTAAAAATCCTCGGCACACTTGCCTTTCTAGACCCTAATTAACTTCAGAAACTAACCACTGAGTTTGATCCTTTTATCATATTATAAGCTTTTCAATATTATAAACTCATGATACCTAATTTTACCCACAAAAGTCAAGTCTTCAACTTGATGGGTAAAGTAATTACATTTCTTATGACTGGCCTTCTTCCTCCTTCACCACTGTGCTGTCTCTTGCCCTTTTCAACTTTTCTCTCGCTTCAGCATCATCCTCCAGCCTTTTCTCTTATCACCCTATCCTCCTGTGAAATCCCTGTTTCTCCCCTTTCGCTGCCCTGCTCCTCTCTGGACATACTTGACAGGTCTATTACACTTTCAACCTTGTCTGTCCTCAACGCTACAAGAAAGAAAAAAACAAAAAACAGAACAACAGATACAAGAGGGAAAAGTTGGAAAAATGCCCTCGTTTATTTTTTTCTCTCCACTAGAGCAACGAGTTGGCCTGCAATAAATCTTTAATTTCTCTCACTCAGAGGCAGGAACGATTCTCAGCCTGTGGGGATGATGTGTATGTTCAGCTGCAGTATAATCAGCTCTCTGCTGAGATCAGGGCTGAAAATATTCATTGTTTCAGTCCTACTTCGACTGTCAACCGCACCCAGGAATCCTCATGGAGCCCTTTTGCTCCTAATGAGCTGTCCATGACTTTTGAAGGCAAGTAAAATTCCAGGATGGATTATTCAATCATATTAAAGAAAGAAGTGATGGGGTCACTTTTTGCTAATATTTGGAAAAAAACACTCCTGAAGACAAAAGAAAATGCAAACACAGATGATCAGCTGCAAAAAAACTGGTAACTTTCTCTTGTAATTTGACAAAATCACTACGATCTCACTTGCAATTAGAGATTCCACTCAGCTGATCAATAAACAGGAGAGAGAATCACGCCAACACTGAGTCACACCAGGAGATCACAACCCTGAGGCAATGCACACCAGCCATGAACATCTATTATTTAAGAAGCAATTTGGCATCATCTCCATCTTTTATTCAAAATGAGACACAGCAGCTTTTGGAAGTCACTTCCAAGTGATGTGTGCCTGATGTGCCCGGATTTAAAAGAGGACCGGACACACATTTATACTCGGGTCTCGCGGGTAAAAGGGCTCAAGTGTCAGGTGTGATAATGCACTGAAAACACTAAAGCTCCCTGAGATTGGCCACATGGCACAGACGGTGAAAACATTTGGAGTGTCATTTCAGTCAGTTTAAGCCAGCAATTACACACCTATCCATATGTCCCAGGAATAACCATCCTCTGCTTCCTACCTGTCATTCTGATTCAGGGAATAGCACTATTATTCAAAGAGTGTCCTTTAGCTGAACCTTATTATTAAGAAAACCACCAGCCTGAATATAACAGCTTTTTGGAGCGTGTTAGGCCACAAGAGTGTTTTACAAATGAGAAACTCATGAATTTAAAAACCCAAATAAAGAGAAAAAATGAAAATCACGTCATTTCATAAAGGCATCATTTCCTCCAGGCCTGAGGCGACAACCATGTACACACTGTCAAAATATAAATATTAATCCATCAGCAGCCTGCTCTCACTTCATGGAGAAGATTTTCCAGTAACCTTGATAAATTTTATTAAACATCAGTGGTTGTAAACCTTACTGACTGAGCCCTCTCTTCCTCTTGGTTTGGCAATGATGGACCAAAAATATGAGTTTATTACTTGAGTTTTTCATGTTTTGAGCATTACATCATTGTTGCTACAGTAAATAATATTTTTTATCTCAACCATTTGTGAAATAACAATTATTCTTATCATTTTTGTCCAATAAAAATGATTAAAAAAAATACAAATACATTTTCATATAGCTTTTTTCTTAGTGCAAATATTAAAAGGTACAAAACACTCTTGCATACAAGTAAGGTAAAGTTTTTGTTAAACATTTTCAGAAACAAAATCAAACCAAGTGAGTAAATTTAACAGTTTAAGAGTCTTCATGATTAGTTAGAGGGTCGTCATGCATCTTCTGTACTAATAATATCATTTTCAGAATATATTTGACCCCAAAATCAATTTCCACTTTTTTTTTTTCTTTTACATATGATAAACTATTTACATTTAAACCATCACAGTTTCAAAAGCAGACTTGATGTTTTTAATCAGGCTAATAAGCATAATTTGTTTCTATATTATTATTTGAATAGTAGCCTAGCACATATTTAATATTCTCTCTTATATTTGGGATATCTCATGTTTGGTTACTTTATCGTGTTATCTAATGTTGCTCCATCAAAACACCTTGACCTCGAACTTTACTTCATAGCTCAGCACTGAGACTCCAATTTATATTTCACTCATTCTATAAAGACTCATGCCGAAAACTTTTTTCTCCTTCAGTAGACAATTAAAGGCACATTACGCCCCCCCCCCCCGGTTGATTAAACATTAAAATACGGTTGATTAAAGTCTGATATGAGACCTTTCCGGAGCGCAGACTCTAACTTACCGCCTCGTGCAGCTAAAGTCCGGTTCTCTGTCCTCAGGAACACCGGGGTCTGATAAACTGGCAGCCAGGATTCTGCATCTCATCAGCGGTTTACAGCCCACCGTCCAACCGTGACCCCCGTCGGTCGGTAAAGACTGTGCTCGCGCGCCTCTTACCGAAAATGCTTCCTCAGACTCAGCAGCGTTGCTGGTGGGTCAGCGTGGGTGGGGGTTGGAGGGGAATGTAACAAATGGGAGCATTTGGCGGAGAAACAGATGAACAGGAGGAGGGACAGAGTTTCGGTTGTAGATGTTTTTACAGCAGAAAGAAACGAGATGTGGCAGGTGCACCTGCTGCAAACAGCTGGATTGGGAAAGCCGAAGAGGAGGAGTTATTGCTTTTCTTTTCTTTCTTTCTTTCTTTCTTTCTTTCTTTCTTTCTTTCTTTCTTTCTTTCTTTCTTTCTTTCTTTTTTTTTTGAATGGTTCCTCATTTTGTGAAATCAGGAATTGGTATATGAATGTTTGCCGTTCGGTTATAAGTAATATGATTGGGTTATTGAAGTGCACATATTGGTAACACCTTGGGACCTTTATGTGACCTTTTAACTCCTTCTTGGTGACAGACGACGAAATCTCCCGGGAAGAAATTCCAGAAGGCTGTTCATTTGACATAATACGGTAATACGGTGCTCTAACACCTATTAAAAAAAAACAAAAAAGCCAGTGTAGTACTGCAGTTTTAAAATTCAACATTTACCTGCCAATTATATGCTTTAAGATATTTACTAAACTAGATTTATTTTTTGTCTGACCAGATACTGGCGGGTCGGTACATCTGCTGTTGTTTAAGAAAGCTCATGAACACATTAAAGTATCAAATATGAAATCATGGGGCTTTTCATTAATTGACTGCTCTTGTACTGACTGTGTGAAAAAGATTCTCAGCAAGAAATGAATAAAAATGATTTTGAAATAATGATTCAAGTCAGTGTTTTTTTGTAGTTACATTTTAATTATGGATATTTACCGTTTAAAACATGGAAATATAGGTTTGTTCATACAGTGTCAAACCTCCAAAACAAGTGCCTTGAATTGCAATACGCCTTTAATCATACTCCTCCAAATATCAGGCTCCAAAAGAGTTAAGTTGAAATAAAGAATAAAAAAAGAAATCAGACTAAATTCAGTATGTTTTTATTGCAAATCATTATGGCTTTATTAGCTAAATTAACTCATTCACTGCCATTGACTTCTATAGCCATATACAGCAGGGAAAAAAAAGTATTAAAATTTTTACCAGATGTCGCCGGATTTTCACCAGATTGTGTTCATGTCAATAGCTCTACTAGAAACATATTTTCGGAGAAAAATGTTGACTTGTTCAATACTTTTCCCCCAGCTGAAAACGGCTATAGACGTCAATGGCAGTGAATGAGTTAACTGTATCTGTTTAATAATTAAATTCCCAGCCAGCACGTCCATGTGGGGCCCATAAGGGTTAAATTTTGGCTGCATATGAGGGACCCAAGTGGGTTTGTCAACGGTTTCCATGGTGGCCCCACCTGTGTTTGCCCATATAGCCTGTAAGTGTTTCGGTGGGCATGGGCTTGAACTGGGCAAATTTGCAGATCTCACAGTTCCAGTTACATGGGCCCCATATGAAAACCCACGAGCAAACACAGGTGGTGCCACCATGGAAACAGTGGACAAACCCACTTGGATCCCTTATCTGTAGCCCAAATTCAACCCTTATAGGCCCCACATTAGGAGATTAGTTTCTATAAAAAGGTCATTCCAGACTAAAAAAAATACAATTCAGAAAGCTGAACTAACTGAGCTACATACTTTTCTGGTTCCAGGACCTTTCATCCTCCCACTCTGCAGAATAAAATTATGCACTGGCATGGGGACAATGGTGTCACGGTTGGAAAAAGTTGTTGCAGTGGAGGAGTAGCAATTAAAACACTATTATCAAGCTGTTGTGTGTTTCCAATTTGTGTCCCAGACAGCCATATTCTCTACTGATCAGCACTCGCTTTGTTTAACCCTGATGAAGCCTGGAAAACATGTACACACTCTTCTGGTGACTGGTTGGAGCAAAATCAATACCTCTCTCCATTTAAATTGGTTTTTGCAAGCAAAGTTATAATGAATACAAGTGGTAACTATTTACATATATCCATAGGACTTAAGATAAAATGTCTTAGAACACCCACTGTCCAACTTAACTTGTATTGTTGTCTAATGACAGCAGTTCCTTCCCAATCTGAACACATGACAGAACATTAAAGGTAGAGTCCGAAGTCCCCTCACCATTTCTGTTTGCAAACAACAGTATTCAAACTGAGCGCCCCTCCCTCTCAGGCTAATGGCCGCCTCGTTCTTCAGCCTATTCAACTTTCAGAGCTCAGAAGCGGGTAAAAGCCAAACCAATATTAACCGTGGTTTTCACTATCTAAAGCTCTTACCTTTTCTTCTGTGCATCCGCCATTTTTCTTTCTTTCTTTTTTTTCCTTCAAGAGTTCGAGTGACTGGCGTCCACTCCAATCATGAACTTATTCCCACACAGCGTCATGTCCTTAGTTCTGTCATTGGCTGGCGATATAAACAGAAATTTCCACCCAGAAACGTCCCGACCACAACAAAACAAAGCTAAAGAGCGAATTACAGGCAGGGGGAGAGGGAGTTGCATTCAAACGCACCACTGCACACGAGTAGAGGCCCAAAGGCGAGTTTGAGACGGATTTCCCTTGCACAAGTCTAACATTTAGTTTCAGGGGGGAGACTTTGGACTCTACCTTTAACGTCTGTTCATGGAGCACAGCTCCACATTCCCATTACGTTTCCAGTGATATCATTGCACACTCAGAAAAATAAGAACCAAATTGTACCTTTAGGGGTATGGCTTGTCACGGGGGTGGTACCCTTAAAGTGCTGATGACACGTTTTTGACATTTTTTGCCATGTTTTATAGACCAAAATGTTCTTCACGATGATCTATGTGTGGGAATGTGACCTTTTTATTCTGGTTTTTTCCCCCATTTTTAGTTCATTTGCATGTTTTGCTGTGATTTGTTTTTTACTTGTGTATGCATTTTATTTGTTCTGGGGGAAACTGAGTTGACTGTGCAGCCACATCCACACTCTGATGGACTCCAGCTGCTGGTTGAGCACACCTGTTGCAAATTACAACTCAGCAGGAGAGTGCAGCAGGAGGTGACAAAGCAGGACTGGTGAAGAGGAACAGGAGGAAGGAGACACGTGTGAGTGGCGAGGAGTGTACGCAAGTGCGGGCAATGGCCAGGGCGGTGGACAGAGACGACGGGTCCTAGCTGAAAGAGACCACTGATGCAGTGGTCCTAAAGACGGTGACGGTCCCCAGAGGCGTGTGGAGTGTTGCCGAGAGAGAGCGAGAGGTCGGACCACCGTCACCCAGTCAGTACCGGTCTACGAGGGAGGGGCACGGTACATCGTGTGTTCGGCCTCCTGCTGGCAGTCTTCTCTCTCCCGACAGGCCGACTTGGCGCGGCGTGACAGAGCAGCGGGTGAAAGGAGCACGGCCGCTTGAAGTTGGAGGCGTTCCTCATTTGGATCAGATTGGGATAAGCCACTAGCCTATTTTTCCTACTTTTTGGCACTGGACGTTTTAGACTGTTGCAGATTCATAATTTAGCTGTCCAAGGCTTTTTTTTTTATTGAATCAAGACTATAATAAATTTTATTATTTCTTTTTAAATCTCTTGGTTGTTAATCCACTGCTCACCCCTGAGTACTGAACCTGCTTTAATATTGGGTCCTAGTCCCCACACGAGGTGGCGTTGTCGCAACTCGTGCATGAGCCCTTTTTTCTTTCATTATTAATAGTAGACTCTGGATATTAAACCACTCGGCCACATATGTAACAGAAACAAGTGCAGCTGCATAGATGAGTTTTTACAAAACATCGCTGCTTTTAAGCACATCTGACCAGACTGTGGCACTGTTAGCCGAAACCAAACGTAACGTATGCCAGAGAACGTTCTCTGCTCATTTAACATTGAAGTCAATGGCTTCATTGAAGTTTTTAAGTTCCTTTTCTAGTTTTACAGACAAACAGTGACAAGTCGGCCTTCAAATTGTACTGCCAGTTAATGGTTAAAAGTTCGTAAATACAGCGTTAGTTTATTTAGTTTTCCTACAGATCCAGAATTTTATTTTGAAGAGGATAAAGAAGCAGGTGGGACTTACCAGTTACCAGCGAGACCTCATTGCACGTCACTCCTGTCTACAGCCTCTGTTTACTGGAGGTTCAGACACCAACGTGTTGAGACTTCTAACACATGAAACTGCAATCATGTACTCTGGAATATTCTTTTTCAACCATCGTTGCTTCATCAGATCAATCATACAGCTACTGTATGGACAGATAGCTGTGGCTCGGCTTCCAAAGATGCATCCTCCCCACCTTCCTCATCTTTAGAAACGGGAACTATTTAAAACTCGACTGGAACCATGTAAGTTGTTATCTTCTCATTTTGTAAAGGCTAATTATTTCCCGCGGCTAGCTCGCAGCTAGCCATTAGCCGGATAGCAGCGATCTAACGCAGGGAACGAGTGCCTCTCCTCTGTCACACCTAGCTCTATGTCAAACCAGTGCAGGTCCTTAACTCACTGGCTGCCATTCACGTGTAAACACATTAATTCAAATCTGAACGTTAACTGCCAATCACGTGTTTCCATGTTAATGAAGGGTTTTAAGCAGGGGAGCTGTTTTAATCTCTGGCGGAGCTTGTCAGAGAGAACCAAGATCAACAAAAAAGAGCAATCAAAAACAAATAAAAAGAGGAATGAAAATGATCTTGGTAAAACTGTGTGGAGAACAAATAAAAGTGTTACCAGAAGCTACACAGACCAAGTATATTTCTTTTTGTGGAAATTAGCTTTGATTGCGGCAGCATTCGCTGTGTTTCCAGAAGCTTCTGCAATGTCACCAGATTTATTTGCATCCTGTTGCATAAATTTTTCACCAAGATCTTGATGATGATTGTAGAGTCTGACCACAGCACATCCCAAAGATTCTCAATGGGGTTCAGGTCTGGACTCTGCGGTGGCCAATCCATGTGTGAAAATGATGTCTGATGATCCCTGAACCATCTTTCACAATCTGAGCTCGATAAATTCTGGCATTGTCATCTTGGAATATGGCCGTGCCATCAGGAAAGAAACATCCATTGATGGAATAACCTGGTCATTCAGTATATTCGGGTATCAGCTGACCTCATTATCTGAGCTCATACTGTTGCTGAACCTGGACCTGAGCAACTGCAGCAACCCCAGATCATCACACTGCCCCCACAGGCTCATACAGTAGCACTAGGCATGATGCTGCATCACTTCATCTGCCTTTCCGGCCACATTTCTTCCTGGAAGACGATGGTCCACTATCCTTCCAGTTTTTCATAATGCGTTGGACTGTTCTGAACCCAGTTTTAATAGTTTCTGCATCTCCTTAGATGTTTTCACCTCTTGATGCCAATGATTTGACCCTTCTCAGACAGACTAACATCTTTTCCAAGACCTCGGATGTGTCTTTCAACATGGTTGTTTAGGGAATGAGAAGCAAGTCATTGCACCATTTGGGGTTAAAAACTTGTTGCCAGCTGAAAGATAATCGCCCATGCAGTAATTATCCAATAGGAGGCTCGTACCTATTTGCTTAGTTAAATCCAGGTGGCGACTTTATTTTTGGCCAGGCAGTGTATATATATACTGTGTATATATATATATAGTATATACAGCTCCAAAACATTTGGATGATATCCCATTCCCTTGGAAACTTGAAGTGCTTTGTCCCAGAAAGTATAAATACTTGTGCAAAATGATAGAGAAGGGTCTGGCTGGGCCTCCTCTTCTAAAAACTGGCTTTTTAAGTTTGTGATGAGCTGACTGGAGAGGAGGATGAAGTGATGGAAATCATGGGTTGTTGAAAAGGTGAAAAGTTATCTGTGGGTAAAATATTCCCATTCTGTTGTCAAGCTATTTTTTTAAAAAACTTTTTGTGTTTGTTTGGAGACATCCAAACTACATATACAAGCAATAGATGGATGGATGGATGGATGGATGGATGCATAGACTGATTGATGCATGAATAGATGGATGCATAAATGGATGGATAGTTGCATTGATGGTTCCATGGATTGATGGATGGATGCATACACGCATGGATGGTTCCATGGATGAATGGATGTTGCATGGATGGATGGATAGATGGATGGATGAATGGTTACATGGATGGAGGGAGGGAGGAATGGATGCATGCATGCATTGGTGGATGAATGGCTGCACTGATGGTTCCATGGATGGATGGAAAGATGGATGCATGCATCATGCATGCATGGATGCATAGATAGATTGATGAATGGATGGATGGATGGTTCCATGGAATAATGGATGTTGCAGGGATGGACATCTTGGATGGATGGATGGATGGATGACAGATCCTTGGCTCACTTGCCAAGATTAGGCCTAAAATAAAATCTTACTGCAAAACAGAAAAACAATAAAAGTACAGAAATAGACAATATCCCGCAAGTTAAAATCCTGCACATCAGAACTCTCAGGCAGAACAACATGCATGATTTACCAATATTTTTCCCAAAAAATACATTGACATGTACTCCAGCAGCATATATCCTTCATACACACTGAAAAGTCCTGGGACAAAAATAATCCATGATGTTTTTTTTTTTTTTTTTTTGACCCACTGCTGGGTTAAAAGGGTTACCTCAACCCAGAAAATTGTTTTTTTTTGTTTTAACCCAACTTTCGGGTTGAATATTTGACCCAGAAGTTGGGTTATATTGACTGCAACATTGGCTATTTTAACCCAGAAGTTGGGTCAACAACAAAACAACTTGCACGTCTTGGTTGAAATAACCCAGAAATTAGTTGGTCCCTTTTTAACCCAGCAGTTTGACCCAGGAGTTTTCAGTGTGTAAAGACCTGATTTAATAGTAGCTACTGACATTTTCATGTAGGACTGCTTCGACACAACATTTGCAAACTGACAACAGGGAAATGCTGGTTTTCAAACAACCTTTAACCTAAAACGATCCTTTAAAACAGCTGCTGATCTGATGACTTAACGGCATTTCCAGGATGAATTGATGTGGCTTCCTGCTTGCCTTGTACAGAGGTTGTATTTTTGATGTGGAGGGGTGCCACTAAGTTGGTTTGGAATGGGTTTTCAAAGCCCATGTGGAATAAATATGTTGTGAAATGATTTAAGATTTTCTAAAGAATTGCTGAGTCACAATCCATCCTTATGCTTAAACCATGACCTGCTAACAGTTCAGCTGCTGGCTGCAATTCGTTTGTAGTTTTTTTTTTCTGACTGTAGATATATATAAAAATGTATATATATGTAAATATATATTTTGTACTTTTAAAAACAGCAAAGAAAGCCTATGAAGACATCAAGAGACATCACAGATTTACCTTTTTATTATACTTCAGTGTCTCTCAACAAATCCACAAAAGAAAAAAAAAAAAACGTAAAAAGCAGGGCGAAAAAGTCAGGTTAGATGATAAATATGTATGCTCAAGGAACTATGGGCCTTAAGATGGCAGTCTTAACTATTTGTTGCCACCAAAGCACAAAGGCTTCTGTCAAGCTGAACCATTGCAGAGATTCACTGGGGACGTAAAAATGCTACAAGCAAAGAATAAATCTGCAGAGAGGAGATCAAAGTGACAAGAATCAGGTGGAAACTGCTGTTTGAACATAGGAAACATGTCAAATGTGACAATTTGGAAGCAGCACATACTGCCTGCCTTCAAGATGGCATTTGTGCATTGAAGTGAAATATGACATCCGAGTGGTTGATGCTATTACCTGCAATAAATTGTCCTACTTCAAGACCTAAATGGGTTTGACCCTGAAGTGGCCCTGACATGACAATGAAAGAAGTACATAACAAGGTTGCAGGAAGTGGTATGAACATTACTTTCACCTGGATTCATTCATGTCTAACGACCTCACACACTAAATACAAACACAAAATCCAACACTTTAAAAATGCATTGTTGCAGAAAATTCAAGCATTTTCATCTTCCAAGCTTTCGCTCTCCTCTATAACCCCCCCAACCCCGTCTCTCGTCCACATACCATCTTTCTAATCCCCTTGACTGAAGAGGAGACCCAGTGGCTGCAGGCACAAAACAGGAGAAGTAGTAAATTAGAGAGTGGAGAGAGGGCCAGAGATCAGAGAGGGAATGAAAAGGAGTCTCTCTCTCAAGCTGCGAACACAGACAAAAGCAGAGAGCGAAATGAGAGCAGCGCAGTGCAGTTTAACAAGAAACAAGTTCAGTTTTTCTTAATTTTTTTATTTAGACAAAATAATTACATTCTACAATTATAATAATAATAAAAAAAAGTATTAAATGGTTGCTTTTGAGCAGCGAGAGCCGAAAGCAGACGGTATGCCAGATATTTCCACATAAATTAATAAAACAGTCTGGAAGTTTCATAAATGGTGTAAACACTGACAAGTGTTTAATGTCCCCCAAGTCTGTCCTTAGTAATATACAACACACACGGATAAAAAAAACCCTCAAACTGACCAATTTTAAACAGAATAAATTGTTCAATCACTCAAGAATTTCTGTGTTCACTTTCATTTGCAGATTTTTTCCTTATTCTGATATCTATCCCCCCCCCCCCCAAACGCGGCTCTAACCTTAAATAACCAACACCTTTCACCTGCCTTTGGGTCGATCTCATAAAAATAATCCTGTCAGAGTCTTATCAGCGCCTGTGGCTGTCAGGACAGAGTGATTATTCATTTTCCCTCCTGCTGCCCGAGGTAGCCGAGCCAAGCAGCGGCAGACTGCAGCACAGGAGCTGAGAGATTCAAACAAGTCCTGAATGGAGGGAATTAGCTTCTTCCATGAAGTCCAAATGAAGAGCAGCACGTGATTGATGATAATTTTACTTTCTGCCCTCAAACTAACAACCCGGAAGAGGAAGAACTACCAATAAATCTATAACTAACCCCAACATTGACCTCAAGGGACGCAGTTAAACAGACACTTTAATACAGCTCTGGAAAAAACACATGAAGGCCCGAAGTTATTTTATTAACACCATATTTTTAAAAAACTGAATAGTTTTATTGCTTTTCTAAATGAAATGGCTGATCTGAAATAAGAAGATGCGTGTATATGGCTTTCCCTGCGTCTTCCTCAGGGTGTGATGTGCTCTCAGAGTATTTCTTATGGGACGACAGAGTAGGGCTGATAGGGCAGCAGCTTCTGTCGTTCATTGATCGCGTATATCCATGCAGGTTTCACAAAGTTCAGATTGCCGTTCTCCATCAGCGCCTGCCACAGAAATGAGGGTGGAAGAAGGAACAGTCATGAAGTAACCCTCTTCAGAAAACCTCTCAGATTAAAGAACAAAAATGGGGCTAATTAAGACATGAATGAGTCATCAGATAAAAACTAAATCTCAGCGACAGTTTTAAACATTTAAAAGGCACTTAATCAAAGCAGTACTGTTTTTTTTTGTCCCTGAAAAGAATTTACTTAAGGGCTTTTCATACCTGGAAAAATGATAGTGAGAGCAGATTATTAAAAAAATGCCTGAGTAGACTGTGGCTTGTGCTTTAAGTGGGATGTTCAGAGGATGCTCTTCTGTCGCTTAAAAAAAGAGCTTTTAGTTGTGCACTTTTGGTAATTGAGCAGCACCTAAGACAAGTTATTTCAAGCAATTCCCTCTTTAAAATTCAAAAAGCTCTTGTGTGTGGACATGACAGATAAAAGCATGCATACATATACATATAAATAGCTGACAAAAGAAATTAAATGCCAAAAGAAGACATTCGTGATAGGACTCACCTCTTCAAAGGAGTCATGCCACCCTTGACTGGTCACCACAAACTGCACTTTATCAGTCATGTAGTCCTCGATCACTCTGAGGCAAAGACAGGCTTATAATTACTTGTACTTGCACAAACTTTGTGTATTTTTTTATATATATATATATATATATATATATACTGTGAATTAGCAGAAAAACACTTTTGGAAGGTCTTTCTCACCCGTTAAAAGCAACAATATACCGGAGCAGCAGTCGCCTGTCGTTGTTGGGAAATGTTCCATAGAGGAAAAAATGCTTTCCACTGAGGAAATCTGGAAGAGGAAAAAGGAGCAACTCAAAGGACTGAAAGGGAAATATTTTAATAAGCGTGTTTCTAATTACTGTGTGTCAATCGTTACATGTGACGCAGAGGGAGGACATCTGTTCTTGTGAAGTGCAGAGACAGGAAGACAGTGTGCAGACGTACCTGGTAGCTCAGGGATGGGATGATCCTCTTCAGCTTCAGCATCTGTGTTTTCATCTGTCGACCCCCGTACAGATCCTCCTCTTTCATCGTGGTCTCTTTGGCTGCTGCTTTCTTCTGCCTGCCCTCCTTCTCCACTCTTTCACAAGAACAAGTCATTTTATTACCAAACTTGTCTCGGAGGTAGAAAACTCCCTGCTTGTCTTGTTTTTTTGTCCTAAATACTCTGGTAGCAGCTTCAGCAGAGGTGGTTCAACTTTATTATAAAGCTATTTTTCATGCAGCGTAGAACCTTTATCTTTTTCATTTTACAAAGTGTATTACTGTCAGGGCATTACTTAAGCTTTTAAAAGCTGGTTAAAAAAAATAAATAAATGAAAAAAAGTTTCTCTTGTACATGGTATGTTCTAAATTTCATGAATAAAATGTAGTCTATAGATGCTGTAAGTGTAACCCTTTCATCGCATGACTCATCAGCAGAGTGGATAACTTACAAAACTAACCTTATAAGGAATACAGAAGATCACTTACATCCTAAAGCAGTTTACATGAGAGGCCTTAAAGCCCCGCTTTTAAAGTTTTGCCTCAAAAGCATCTTGAGGAAACAGATAACACTTTTCTTTTTAATCAATATGCTGCCAGTGCAGACAGCGAGTGATAGACTTTGCCTTCTCCATGGTGCTACATGGTCATGAGAAGAAGGTTATCAGGTTTTTAAAAAAACCAAACCAAAACTTCAAAGCTGCTAAATGTTCTGCAGAACTACAAGATAAAGCAGTTTAGAAACCTACGTGGCTTCACAGATGAGGAGGAAACTTCTCCACTCAACATGACAAACTTCTGTTTACCTTTGCAGTTCGTCTTCTGTGTCCACTGCCGAGTCATCATCTTCATCTCCTGCTGTGGGGAAAAAGGGTTTAATTAACTTTAAAAAAAAAAGACTTGGATTTATTTTAATGCCAGAAAAGCCCTTCCAGATAATTACATTCAGAAGATAAAGATTTTCACAGTTTCCCATGCGTTCACCAACGGCCTTGTGACTGCAGTGGGGCCCTCATCTAAAACAAATAAACTCGAAAGATGTCTGAGTTAAATCTGTTTTAAAGTTGTGGCCATCTGGGGGGAGAGCAGTTTAATGTCTGCTACTTAAAATCTCAGGTAATCCACGTTTTTTTTGACACACAGAGCAGCAGTTCAAAGATATAACGCCGCCATTACCATACAATCCTGTGCTGTTGAACGGGAAAGAGAAGATGCTGTTTAAAATGCAGTTTCCATGCATGTGGCTTGTTGTCGGGTCGGTGCCCGTTGTCTCTCTTTAATGATTCACCTCAGCACTTTACTTCTGGCCCCGCATTAACATAGAAATGAGAATCATGCATAAGTCCCTTCACAGCGATTGGGTCTCGCCTCCATTTTTGGTTCCCCTTAAACTGCATCTACAGTATGCATGCTGCTCTCGTCCTTTCTGCGCCAGTGTCGTCAACTTATTCATTTTCAAGTGTCTTATAGAGGTTATCCCTTTTGTTTAATCCCCCTGGCTCTCACTTTCTCCTCTGGACCCTCTCAATTCATTCAGTCCTCCTCAGCTGCAGCCCCCCCCCCCCCCCAGTCTCCAGTTATTTGAGCTAACAGAATGAATCACTTCCTATGACTCATGGCCACTTAATCTCAGTTCAATCTTGGCAACACAGATGCACAAATATGTTGCTTATTTGACAGGATTGAGGTGTTGTTGATTTAGATTTTATACTCCGACAAACAGCAGCATCTTTAAGATCCAAAAGGCTGCATTCCTTTTGGTTTGGTTTGAGAGAACATAGATAAAAGAAATAAATATAAAACAAAACACTTCCTCTTTTAAAAAGAAAAAAAGAGAGAAAATAATCATTTTCCTGCATCCGTTGCAACTGATACAAGACAAAACTACCAACTAATATTCTTTGGAAATGAATTTAAATGCATCAGTTATGCATGGGAATCATACATGCATATGAATCTAAGCTCTACTGAGTCGCTTTGGGATTGAAGGCAGTATCATTGGATGCATTAGATTTTATTGCTCATAGCTTCAGTTAAAACTTTTAAATGTATATTACTAGAAAGTAAAATAAAAAAGTGAACAAGTGAGATAAGTTTCAAGCATGTCAATCATTGTTATGTTTCCTCTCTTTCATATTTTTCCTCTTTCCACTGGAGGACATGCTCACCTCCTTCCCCGTAAGTTCACCCTGCCACTCTCTTTGTTTCAGGCGAGCTTTGCTTATAAATCAACTGAAGAACACTTGTGAGATTTGTAGGGCTGTCATCTTGCAGCCATTTTTCACAACAACAATGTGCTTTTTCTTGTGCCCTGACAACAATTTCAGAAGAGCACAAAGGAAGACAAATGATGTGACGATGTCTCAAGTTAACAAGGATGTCAGTTACGGTATAATTCAAAGAAAGAAAATCCCTTAAAATTATTAATTACTTACCTGGTTCATCCAGATCAGTGGAACCAGCATATTCATCATCTTCATCCCTCTTTTCTGGTGTTTTTTTGGGTGTGACTTGTCTTTCCTGTTTCTGTGGAGTCTGCAAAAACAGACAAGGAGATAGAGGGTTTAATCTGACTTATTTAGTCTTTGATTACATCTATCGGTTTACTCCCAAAACAAGCTGACCTTTGTGTTCATTTCCTCTTCACTCTGGTCATCCACCTCCATCTCGCTCTCTGAGCTCGACTCGGCGCCATCCATCAAATACCTGCAGGAAAACGAGGAGCAAAACGTGTCAGGATGATGAAAGGCCAGGGAAGAAAAGAACGCCCGCACAATACATCTTGTTTCCCATCTGCTTCACTTGCACAAAGTGATTTGAAGTGTAGAGGACCCTTGTCAGGCAAGTTTGTGATATATGCAAGTTTTAGAAAGAAGGTAATACTTTCCAGCAGGTGAATCGATGTCCTGGTGTTCAAAACATTTCCACCTGTGAGCTACATACTTTTGATTGTATCTGGGAGACACATTTAATCTACTGCAGGACGAAGGGAAATAACTTGTGTAACTCTAAAACAAACAAAAAAGTAAATAATTAAGTTGTCATATACCAGAGAAAAGGCATCATCTTCACAAATCATGACTAGTTGTTAATGTTATATTTTTCTGTTTATTTCCCTGAGCCAATATAAATTGAGGGACATTATCTTCTTGGAAGTGTGAAGTGCAGACAGTTAATGACACAGATATGGTGAGATAATTTCTGCACAAACTGCAGGACATTTTACTGACATGTGGTTAATCCAGGAAATTGGAAAATGAAAAATGAGGCTGCGGTCAAGGGGAGTGATACAGAAACAGCTGCTTATGACAGTGTTATCACAAAAAACAGATGAACAGGCCTGACTCACTCTGCTCTGCTTATCTGGATAGCAGACGTTTGAAATGCCATCGTGATACCAAGCGTAATATGTAAGCTTCAATCTGTGATATTTTTTCATGTAAAACTTTACGACTAAAGTGTAGAAAAGATGTTATATCGCTGTTCATGTTACCCGGATGGACAGCAGCTGAAATGTGCAGCTTTCAAAGCCGCATCACACAAGTTTCTGACTTTAAAACTTGGTCGTGCTTTGATGGGACACCTTTCATTATCCTCTTTTCTGGGGTCGTTGCTGTCCTGCATTATTCCGAGGTTTAGAAACTGCTACAAATTCATAATCTTTGGATTTTATTTTTCCCCCCTTTGTCCCCAGGGATTTAAAAAAAAGAAAAAAGAAAGAAAGAAAAACAAACAAAAAACAGCATTCCGCAGGTTGGTCACCAAACAGCGCCTGTTATGTATTAGGGGTCTAACAATACATCTGTCCAGATCCATACATTGATATAAATTGATGTATCAATCGTAAATCAATCCAAAAACCCAATATCAACAAAATATCGACATCAAACTCACTTTTATTATGAAAATGGATTTATTTTGAAATTTCTTCTGGCACAACATTTTCACAACAAAATACATGTTCATCGTTGTGCAGTGGATAGATAAAACCGTGACTGATTACTACACTTTGAAAATCTCCCAGTGATGCTGCTCCCTGTCTGGAAAAGCTGCAGTAGTTGCAGTTCGCAACGTTAATTTATGAAAACATGGTGGAAGGCAACAAAGGCACACACATGGACAGTTCTCTTGAGATTTTTTTCCCTTTTCAAAAGAACAAAATAGACATTTTTGACCCATTTTGGATATTTTTAAAGATTCTTCTGTGATATTTCATTATACCACAAAAAAAATGATAATCATGATCATTTTGGTCACAATGACCGTAATATGAAATTTTCACATCGTTACATCTCTATCTGCCTGATAACGATATTGGCCGATATCTGCCCGATATAATCAATCAATACAAAATAGGGTGTAAATCACTGGTTTGATCACAATACGATATTATATCGATACAGTGGATAGCGATTCGATGTCTGCCGATATCTCAAATTCAGTCATGATACGATTTTGATTGAAATTTGAAAGGATATTACTAATCGTTGGTAATTTTATCATGGTTAACCATTTTACCAGTAATCGTGACATCCCTATGGGCAGATAATATGATGCATCTCTATCATCTAGTCCTCTTACCCACTCTGCAATCACTGCTCACACGCTAGCTGAACACTGTTTGCTTCTACTGATGTTGATGCATTTTCATGCCTCTGGCCCAACAGCTTCAGGATGGAGAAAACACTAAAAATTGAGCTTTAACTTTGTTCTTTTCAGAGTGAGATTTAAGTGGAATAAATCAATCAGTTGACATTTTGTGCCCAACACACTTTTCCCTCAGCCTCCTCTTGAGATTTTCCAAGCGAGCCTCGACTTAATGAGAAATACGTTTACTTCCTCAGTTCTTTTACTGACGAGCTGCTTGAGTGTTTTCTGCTCTTTTTGTTTTCCGTCTGTTTCTGGATCCTCACTGATTGGGCAATGACTATTTAGACAACAACGCTGGGGTTCTTAGATGATGATACAGTCTCATTAATACATGGACTACACACTGCATGTGAGCGAAGTTGTGCATTTACCTCCAAACGCTCAGCCACAAAGTGCTTGGATGTACGACGGAGCGACAGTTAGAGCGCGTGTGCGGATTTGTTTGGGTACTTGTCATCATCAAAGTAAGTGGTCTCTTTAATTACCCATAGCAGATGCAGCTTTTAAATAAAGGATACATCATCAAAGCTGCACACTCCACGCACGGCACAATAGACGTGCCAGGCAGGGGAATGGATTATTCTCACAACAAGAGGGGAAGAGGATAGGGGAAGAACGGGGATGGGGGAGGTGGGGGGTCCGTGATCTGAAACTGACAGAGAAAGGCGAGCATGATGGAGAATGACGACACAGGTTGCAGCGAACTTCTCATTTTAATTCACTTTCTGAAAATTTCAGAGTAATGATGAGAAATGAAGCTTCAGCGCTGTGTGGCACTGGCCTTCAGCAGAATTCATTTTAAAAGCTTTCCTTGCTCTCTACCAGTCTCTTTGCATTGTTTATTTGCATACTCTGGCTGTCTGAAGAAATCTCATCTCATCTTTACGGGGCCGCATGGGCACGCAACCGTGTCTGCACCACTCTTGTTTAAAAGATGTTGGAACTGCATAACAATGCCATTTTAAATGGAAGATTGTCTAATACCAGATAAAAGCCTAAAACGCACACATCTGTTGCACACCACCGAGTCAGACTCATTAATCATTCAAACTGGACACTGGTTAGAAACAAAATGAATGTGAAATAGGGTTGGATGATGTGGGGAAAAAAATGATCACAATTTTTTCATATCGTTTGATCTCAATTTTTATACAATGTTTTTTTAGTACTGCTAGCATCCACAGCATCTGTACTGAAAACTGTACACTTGCTCTGTAATGTAAAGATACGGCAGAGATTAGTAAGGGTGGGTGATATCACCCAAAAAAGAATACATATAAAAAAAGAAATATTGCAATTACAGTATTACAGATGATATTGATTAGAGATGCACTGATTCAATTTCTAGAGCAGCTTAGTGCTGCAACCCATATAAAGCATTAATGGTGATTTCTAGTAAAAACTGGGAAACAAACTGTTGTACTAAAGTTCAAATTAAGTACTTGCATGTTACTTACGTATTCCCAGTTTTGGATACGTTATCACAGTTTACTGTTTAAGCTTTTTTTGTGTGTGTTTTTTTAGAAATGCACATAAAAGAAAAATGCTTAATTTGAGTTCCTGAAAATTAATTTCACAATATGGGTTATTTTTTCATTCTTCTGGAATTTTTTTTGTATGTGTGTGTGTAATAAAAACACAATGTAGAGTTTCCCACCTTTTTTTTAAAAATGTATATATTAGTGCTAATTTATACACAAAACCATGTGAATTTCTCTAAACCAAACAATACAATTATCAGCTGTTTAAGTGGGACTTTTACTTGTTATGCATTATCTACAGGAGTGTATCCATACTTCTACCCGAATAAAGTCTTGCAATACTATTTTAAACTTAAGTAATTCATAATTTGCTTTTGAGAAAACCGAAAACATCATTTAATGGGTCCAAAACGGCAAGAGTGAAATTTCGTTTCAAATTTTGAGTTCTTGGATTTTCTCTGCTTGTGTTAAAGGCAACCTATAGGAACCAGTGGGAGGTATCAAGAATGAGGGATACCTTCTTAATAAAGCAAAGCTTCATACAGTAAAATACAGTACCATCCAAATTAATATGGATCTCTCAATGCTTGAGATGAGCATTCAGCCTTACATTATTCAGTACACACAGATTTGTTAGGAACGATGACAGAAGACCTTGATGTTGCCAAAGCTCCCCCTGTAATGAGGCATATAATTAGAGAGCTGCTGGAGCTCGGTGGGCTGAATATGTGATCACAGCAGGGATCATCTGCTCAAGGTTACTGTGCTCTCTGTTGCAAGTGGGCAACCCTGCTGTGGTGGGAGTATTTTTGGATACTTCAATCACTGTGAGTGCCTAGCACAGATTGCATGATCCAGAGATACAGAGGTGGCTTAAAAAAATATTAATCAGATATGGATTCGTACTGTATGCAGGACACATGTTCGACACCAAAGCCAAGCTTTCAGTGCACAGCGGTGTCCTAAAAAACGCTGCAGAACCCCATCCAGCTGCTCCTGTGGCCGAGTTCGAGCGCAGGCATCTCTGCAGATCTGACACTCCAATTCAGTGCTGCTGAACTTCACTGCTAATTACTATGAAATAAACTCTTTCCAGTACTTCGCTTACCGTTTATACGAGATCTTCTGTTTCCTTTTATGGCAGTCCATCACCCATTCCTTTCGTACAATGATGCCACCTGCTGACTTCACCTGGCTGTACTTGGGAGTGTTTGCGAAGGCACAGCTGGAGATTAATAGGTTGAAACAGATGTTAGTACACACACACACACACACACACACACACAACATAGTTACATCACTGCAGAGAGGCTGACAAGGCCAATAGTCTGCTCTGACAGCTGAGGGCAAGATGCTATCAAACTGAATTACTGAGAGTGCTAACAGAGCTGTTACACAACACTGTAATCTGCTTCAATGATAATTAACAGCAGATAAAAAATATTTACAACATCTCTGGAAAAATTAGGCCAGGATCATTCTATTAATCACAACTAGTTGGAAGAGATACCGGCCGATTAAGCTTCATGGTGACTCAACTTAACCGTCTCAGTCGATACCATCTAATGTCAGCTTGCTGTGCAGAACACAAATGATTTTTTTCTGCAAGAAACTTGTCAAAAACTTTTCCAGTACAAAAAAAAAAGCTTACTCTTTTTTTATAATATATAATCGTACCATCTAACACACAGCAGTTTCACCAGTATTAATCTATTGGCTTATCTGCAGCTACTTTGCATTTGTTCTCTCTTTATCTCTTAATAGTTGCAGCACCGTAACTCAGAGCTGCCCCTGCTTTCCCAAGATAAAAAACAGTGGCACTAATGTGGTGAGAAAGTAAATAAAAATCAGATATGACTGAAGCTAATGTGTTCAAGGAGTCTGGGGATATTCATCAAGAAAATGTAGTTTGCCAAATTAATGCTGTTACCGGTAGGTTTCCTCATTTGAGAAAAAAAAAAAAACTTTAAAGGCAGTTTTTAAGACCTCATATAGAGGAAATTTATGCTTTGTTTCCCTTTAAAATATTACACTAGTTTGTGCTGATTCTGCAAATGAACCAGCTGGGAGGAGTAAACCAAAGTTAGGAAATGACAACTGTATGTTTCTTGTTAAATTTTTACTAGTTAAATTTAATATGACCCTCATGGTCCACATCTGCCATGTCATTATCAGGCAAATAAATCTTCGCAAATTACCAAGCTTGATTTGCTCTCTACTCTCCATCAGAACTTAAATAAAATAGAAAAATGTTAATCATTAAAAGCCCAAAATAAGTAACTGATTTATGATTATTGTTGCACTGTTAGTTTTTACATTATTGTTATGTTGTACATAGGTTATATTGTTAGAAAAAAAAAAAAGGAGACAGTATTACAACATTGAATTTCCCTCCTGGGATAAATGAAGTATTTTTTATTTTCATTCATAAAGTGCTACACTGCTACAGATTAGTTTTAATATCAACAAAAGGACAAAATATGTCAATTTTTAGTATTAAAAGGATTATAAATTACACACATGCTACTTGATTTGAAATCAAATGACTCATTACAAAGGATGTTCGATATTAGCTTTTTAACCGATATCTGATATCCGATATTGTCCAACTCTTAATTTCCAATATCTGATATCAACCGATACCTATCTATGAGGCAACTGTAAGGTTGTATCTCTCATATTTTGAGAGATACAACTATATTCTTCTCTGAGAGCAAAGATCCCAAAATATCCTTAACTCAGCCAGAGGAGTTCATTTTTTACATCTGGCTGCAATATATCAGATACTACACTGCAAAAACTCAAATCTTAGCAAGTATATTTTTCTCATTTCTAGACAAAATATCTCATCAAACTCAAAATAAGACAACATGGCTTAAAGAGAAACATTTCAGTAAGATATAAGATCTTATTTCATTTTTTTTTCTTGTAATAAGAAAAAAAAATCTGCCAATGGGACAAGCAAAATTTTGATAGTCTTAAAATCTTAAAAGTCTTAAAATAAGATCTTATATCTTACTGAAATGTTTCTAATTAAGCAATTTTGTCTTATTTTGAGTGTGATTTGATATTTTGTCTAGAAATGAGAAAAACATACTTGCTAAGATTCGAGTTTTTGCAGTGTAGCAGGTATTAGCAAACAAATTGGTAACTTAAAGGCAGGGTGGATGACGTTTTCCAGGAGCATTTTTTTACTATATTACTTAAAGTCTTCTTCACTCCTAGATTGCAACCAATTAATTTAATGTTCTGACACAAAAAAAAAAAAAAAAAAAAAATCACCTGTGGAACGTACAGCACTGGAAAAACCCCATCCAATGAAATTACTTTTCATTTAATTTCAGAATGGAGAAAGCTATCGCGAGACTTTGTTAGTAAAAATATCAGTCCAAAAAAGAAACTATTCAGATATTTCCCGATATCACATTTTAATGCAGATATTGGGCAATAATATTGGAAAACTACCAAGCTAGGGTTGGGTGATAAAATCATTTCGGTCAATGATGGACCGAAATTAAGCTTATGTTGATCTCGGGGATAAGCGTTACATCCTTTAAGTTGATCCAATGATCAAGCAAACTTCTGTTCATTCAGCACAATCAAACACAGAAACAGTTGATGTATCTGCCATCACGTCATGATACACACGCATTTATTACCTCAAAATATCGTTTGACCTGTCTGCATTGAATGAATGCATGTGAAGAGAGAATGAATGAAACTGACAGGAGGCACAAAACCAGGGTGAGACTGAGAGTGAACTGTGAACAGGCTTCTATTTTTCTATTCTGTGCTCTGACACTGATCACTTACATAAGGTGAGTTGAGTCTGGTGTCCAGTCAGGCCGATACTTGGCTCCCATCTCCATCGCCTTTTCCCTCAGCTCCCCTCTGAAGGGGTTCTGGAAGCCGCTGAGGACAAACACCACCCCTTCCATGATGCGGTTAAATGGGACCTGCTGCTCGCTCTTGGATTTCGTCTTCTGTTTAGGTCTAGGTTCTGGTTTAGACTGACTCTCCCTCTTTTTCTCAGAAGACTTCTGCGCTGATGATGCTGCAGAAATAAATGGAAACTTTAAGGATATTTTTCAAACTGAACAAATAATCTGCTTATCATCAGTTTGATGCAGCGTTACCTTTGGCAGTGCTCGGGCTGGGTGTGCTGGCCGGGCTCGGCTTGTGTTTGGGGGTTGCTGCTTTGCTCTCAGGTGATCCAGCAGGGCTCGGTTTCTTTGGGGGAGGAGGGCCGGGGGCAGACTGCCGCTCTTTGCTAAACTCAAACTTTCTTTTTGCTGGTGGCTAAAGGAAAAGTATCATTTAAAGTAAAAGTCATTATTCAGAAAAAAATAAAGAACATTCATTACTGGAGAGAGAAAGTGATGGATGAGGAGGGGAGGGAAATAAAACAAACTCCCACCAACACTTTCAATTAATTGCCTCGGGAAAGTCATCTTAGACAAAAAAAAAAAAACAACACACATTTAATAAGTGCTGCCAAGGTGTGGAAGGCAATTTCCCAATCAAATAAAATATTCCCTCACAATGCCAAAACAATGACTTTGCAGGCTGGTGGATTACTGCAGTCTTTAGATAAAAGGTGAGAAACAAATATAGCATGAAATCGGAAATGTAACTGAACTCACAAGGACATCGGTTTAGTCAACTTCACTTTGCAGAAACATGTATTTGAGAAGAAAACCCAAGAGATTCTAAGTAATTGTGAGTCAAAATACTGGACCTCATGCAAGAAGCATTTGTACGAACAAATTCTTTCTTAAATGGTTCGTAACAGACAAGTGAGATCAAGCTGCTATAAAATTGAAATAACATCTCAAACAGAAAATTATGGAAAGTTCAGAAAGGAGTTTCAGCAACAGTCGCTGCAACTCTTCTAATGGTCTGAATGGGTCTGAATTTGTCAAATTAGAGTTTCACATTTTTATGTGCTTTTTTAAGTTGAGGGGCTGATGAAAGATACAAATTCCAGCTTTTTTAGCCAGTTGAGGTGCACAGTACGTGAGCATGTGTATGTATTAAAAGGAGATTTTGCAGAATGCTGCAAGAGTACCTGCGCTGTTTGTTTGATGGAAACTCATATTAAACATTTCCATCATATATTGCATCTCTTGGCCTCCATCAGTAAGCTAGTTTTCAAGGACTGTGTTGCTTTCGTTAGAAGTCTTTTTTGATACCATTTTCAGTTAAAAAATAAGTTTTATTTTTACTTCTGTAACAGTGCAACCAACAGACACGGCATTTACAGCTCTTGTGATTTATTCTCGACTGCTCGGCTTTTACCTCCTTCAACTCTGCTGCCCAGATCTCAGTCAGCAGAACCTTCATCTCCGAATTTGTAAAGTTTCTCTTCTTTGTCTTCAATACCATTTTTCTGAATGAACACCTGACAAGCATGGGAAGTTGTGTCCTTATATGGAATTATCGGGGCGGTAATTATGCAGATTTGCTATTCTCATGAACACGCGCTCACTTACGCACAGGTGAAATTCATCATGTTTACGAGGATCATTTACGCAGTTATCTGAAGTTGAAAACGTTTGTTGAATCTGACGTGGTGCACTCTTGAGAGCCCACGGTAGGAGAGAAAGTAAGAGAAAGATACGAAAAGAATACGAACATGTTGTTACATGAGGCCCAATGTGTTGCAGATACTAACAGACACTACTCAGTATGAGCAGACCTTCCTCGCGTCTGCCTCGTTGTGGACTCTGGTAAAATAACTAATTCAAATTCTAATCTGTTCGGACAAACACACCATTATTTATAGATTTTATGAGGATGTTTTAAACTGTTGTGATGGAAACAAAAACTACAAATTCTACAAGGAAAAATGTCTTTCAATAAACTGAATTTGACATCAAAGAAAGTAGGCCGAATTTACCAATCGTTCTCATGAACAAATTTGTTCCAATGTTGCATCAATGAACATTTTACAAAGACTGTGGCATTCATGAAAATTTTTGCATCTTGGATAGGGATGTTCGATTTTGGCTTTTTTTTTTTTTTTTAACGATATCCGATATTGTACAACTCTTAACTTCCGATATTCAATAACAGCAGATACTGATATATGCCGACAACTGTGAGGTTGTATCTCTTATATTCTGAGAGATACAACTACAGTATACTCTGCTCTAAGAGCAAAGATCCCAAAAATGGACTTAACTCAGCCAGGAGTTCATTTTGGGCTGCCATATATCAGATACTAGCAGGTATCAGCAAACAGGTGGCTAATTATAATGTTTCTGACAACTTGGTAACTTAACCAACAACTGAAAACCAAATATATTATAAGCAGCTTCAAAGCAAGTCAGTCTGTAGCAGCAGCAGCTGCACTGTAGTCACATGACTCTGAAAGGAATGCTGGGATATGAAGTCCTTCCAGAATAACAGGTATCAGACGATAATATCAGTCGGCCGATATTATTACATCCCTAATCTTGGATTTGTTTTTAGAATAAATCCTAGAAACACTCAAGAGTACTTCGACATGTTTGAGCAAAGTTAGCGCTTGTGTTGTTTTCTGTTGTTCAGTTCATCAAAATACAATTACAAATTTACAGTAATTCTTTTGACAGGTCTTTAAAATAACTTTTGATCAAATTTTAAAACAGCTAGATTGTGTCCTAACATTACCCCTTTGGGGTAGAATGTGGTATTGTGACGGCTTGTGTCGTTTTGGTTCTTTGTTTTGTTTAACTTCTTTTGTTTCTTTCAGGCCAGGTAATGATGACTAATTGGAGGCAGCTGGCCACTGTCTCCAATAGGCATAAAAGACCGCCCTTACCAGGGAACGGCCCGGTCTTATTCTTGCTCGGCGTTTGGTTGGCATTTGGTTGGCGTTTGGTTTAGGTTATGTTGGTTTGGTTGAGTTAATAAAATTATATTTTTATACATAAGTTCCCACGTCTCCTTCTCTTTGTTGTGGTCTACGGGCCGACCATAACAAATTGGGGGCTCGTCCGTTTCGCTTGTGGTTGTTTGAGCGCGTGTTTCGTGCCTTCCGTCTTGCCTTCCGTCCCAGTCTTTTACTGAGGAAGTGAGGTCTGGCGTTTCAAAACAATACCCAGCTGTAAAAAATGCTGTTTTTTTCTTTGGAGTATTTACATATGTAGTAATGCCAACATGAACTAGTTTTTACTGCTATGTCATCACTCCTTCATAAACAAATGTTTAATTAAAGAAATAAAATGAATTAACAGGATATCAAGGGGAGCCTTGTGTTCATAAAGCTCCCCTTGGCAAAGCAAAACTGTTTAACACAACAAAGCAACCAGATCACCATTCTGCTTGCTACGATGCTGGAAAGGACAAGTTAAAAAGAAAAAAAAAAAAAGTGATACAGATATTTTACCAGTGAGCAATTACACAGATAAACTCCTACAAATAAGGTTCAGGATTTTAAAAGGGAAGTTATCCTTGAAGAAGATATTGTGAATGATGACCTTTATTTTTAAAAACAGAAACAAAAAAAGAATTGAAAAACAACTAAATTAGTACTTATGTATGAATATAGCAGAAATCTTAAACACAAATTCTTTATGAAAATGCATGTTGAATCAGCTGAGAACACTGGGACACAGTCTCATGGAAAGTGTGAGCAACAAAGCTGCTTGGTGTCTCAAAGATCTTGTTTCAGTTTGAATTACCAGCTACTGTAACTGAAACTTCAGTTTAAAGAAAAAAAGTTTATGCTTTGATTTACTTAAGTTATTAGTGCATTAGCTGGATTTACTAAATACTGTTTGCTTCCATGTTAAATTCAAATTCTCATAGATATGTTTGAACCTTCAAGACCAACAAGTTTTGCAACCTTGGCTTCACCATGTCTACATTCCACTCGGCTTTCTGGTCTAAATAAGGAAAAGGCTCATTGAAGGAACAGCTGTTTGCCGGGTGCCCTTCAGTGCAGTTAATGATAGGGGAGTTTAGTACCTGCGGTGAGGCAGAGTTGGAGGAGGAAACTTGGCCTGATGACTGAGAGCTGCCACCTGCTTGGAGTGCAGCAGCAGCATAGCTCAACTTGTCACTCTGTGGAGAGACTAAAGAGAGAAGGGCAGCGTGGTGTGAGAGGACACAAGAGAGCCATTTACAAAAAAAAAAAAATAGTCTGATAACAGCAAAATGCCTTTGAAATCACTTCTTTGCACTTGCCTTTGGGCACAGCTAAGTAGCTTAAATTAAATGGCAGCTAATTACTGCCATTTTAATTTTTTCCTCTCTCAACACCATCAGCATTCAAGTGTAGCAACGAGCTGAAATTAATTAATTAGGCTTCTGCAGCTGTTACAGCCACAGAAATAGATTTACCTTTGGGCGAAGAGCTAGACTTTGCTGCATTGTCCCGACTGAAGAAAAGACTGCCAGGTTGAAGGCTGGGCCCAGACGATGGAGACTCATCCTTCATCTTGAATTGTCCCAGCTTTGTTAGTTTCTGACAGCAGAGAAGGAAGATGAACACAAGATGTTTTCAATCTAAGAAATGATTTCATACCTTTAAAAAAAGCTGTTAGTCAACACTTAAATGTGTCAGTTCTAGATACCTATTAGTTCTGCTCGATTATGGCAAAAATGATAATCACGATTATTTCATTGAAATTGAGATTGTAATTATTTAACACAATTATTTATTAACACCATGAAATTATTAAACATTCACAGGCAAATAAAGTGAAGTTTTGTCTGGAAAAATTTGTAGTGATGCTTTGTGGTGCAGCTACAACAGCATAGTCATTATTACTACTTAAATATGTTCAGAACAGAACAAGCCCCTCTCCCCCCACCACACCAAAAAGGGGGGTGGGGGGACTTTTTCTGTCAATATTTTAATTTTTTTAGTTCACAAAGTTTATTTTGGTTTTCAAATAACAGTCTACACAAAATGTTACAGTACTTTTTTCAAAACGTTTTTGGCCACACACTTCATTAAAAATGCACAACGTAGTTTTTAGACCTTAAAAATCTGCGTCTCTAACTCATTCTGATCGCACACCAACATTCATTATGCGCATTTTTGAGCTGTCACTGCCCAGCGGCGTCCCGAGGCTCAGAAACTACTCTATGTAACTTTTGTATCCAGGACGCGGCCATGACGTTGCAGCTGACTATTGTTTGTGCACATATGAAAACAGCGGATGTTTTGAACATGCATCATGTTAGAATCGAAAAGGAAATGCAAGGAAACAGAGGAAAAAGAGAAAAAGAAAGAGAGGACGGGACAGAACAAGAGTCAAGATAAGACTGTCTTTTACTAGCTGGAGTGAATCACAGTACAGGTACGATATAAGATGGATGCTAGTTTAGCCGTCGATAGGGGGCGCATCACTGAGAAAACTGCTAAAAGTTCCATTGTGGGTCTTTAATAGGCATAAATATCCAACAGTCAGCCTGGGCGGGATCATCCAATGGCAGCTTTGCACAGCCAGTTTTCAGTCTGGCTCATGGAGTGGAGTGTAAATCTCCTACTTAGCAGCTGGGAGCTGTGACTGCAGCTGTGTGAGCCTTTGTGCTTTGGAAGGAGGAAGGAGCCTGAGGCAGCACCCACTGCGGAAGAAGACATGTGCTTTTACATCAGTCTAATACCACCAGAAAAAGTCGCTAGATTTGTTGCTAATCGCTTTTTTGAAAAGTCACTAAAATTATAGCGACAAAGTTGCCAAGTTGGCAAAACTGCATGACTCTGCAGTCTAGCATGAGAGCTGTTCACACAACTCACTGAATAAAACAAAAGTGGGTTGGGGCGGTGGGAGGAGTCTACAGCAGAGTGCTGAAATGCAAACAGCATGAGATTAAACTGCCAAAAAGCCCCTCCCAAAAAAAAAGAAAGAAAACAATCTGATCATTTTATTTTTCTGATCATTGAAAACCTACATCGTGATCGAGAATTTCTACGTGAGACTTCTTGCTGGAGGTGAGCTGTAGAAATCACAGCCTCTTCTTCACAACATCCTTATTGTGTTAGTAAGCACTGCATTTACGTGTATGCATCTATAACAGCAGCGAGCTAGATAAAAGCAGGTGAGCAGTTCCATAAATGATGCAAAACACTTGCGAAAACATTCACAGAAGTCTCATCCACTGATGAGCAGGACAATTTAGTAAGTTTCTGGGGTGGAAAGTCTCCACAGAGTTTGCTGTGAATGTTGAAGACATCAGTGTGTTTACATGTAATTGCTCTGGAACATTTCTACAATATTTCAGGAATTCAGTGCGACCCACTCAAGTAGCCTGCAGTTCTGGAATATCATGGAACTGGAATAAAATGGGTCCCAGTCGCTATAATAGTACTTTTTAGTCTACTTCTTAGCGATGACAGTGATTGTGCATTAACTGTTAAACCTTCTTTTGACTATTCATTAAAACTTCCTTGCATCCCTCTGAAAGGCATTTGCAATACTTAGAATCTGAGCTAAGGTTCCATTTCTCATTCTAACTTATATAATATGAAATTATAATTAGCTTAATCTTAATATAAAGTGTCTGTTTCATATTCCATCTTTTCTAAAACACAAAAACAGATCCTGTGAAATTCATGACATTAAAAATACATTCAAGTTTGTGTGTTTTGGAGATGGAAAATATTCAGAGATACTTTGAATAGGCCAAAATGATCATTCAAATACCGTGCACAGAGTTTACTGTTAATACTGCTGATGTTAAATTAGCAGAAATAGGCTATCCAATCAGATTTACAGTTGTATGTACTTAAAATATAGTCAGAGTATCATCAGAAAGTTTACAGTTCTGTATGTCATTATTCTATGAGAAATGACAAATTTGAGAAATGTAACCACATCTTATGCAATAGAAATGTTTGGATTTCTCAGAGTAAACAAATCCCTGAAATATTACCAGCATTAACAATGTGGTTTCTATAAGAAAAATTAACTGGAAGCAACATAATGGATTACTTACAGGGGAAGATGTTGGAGGATCATTTTTGTCAGGTGGTGAGTGGAACTTAACGAAGGCGAGCCCGTAGGCGATGTTCTGTAAAGTGAGAAGAGAAATTATTATCTAACAAAATTTCTGTTGAACTCAAATAAAGCCTGACAGAGGACCTGGAAAAATAATGACATCAATAGTTGTGTTTTTGTTTTTTAAACTTTAAGACACTTTGTTACAACATTATCTATTTTTCTCCAAAGCACAAGTTGAACTTGCTTATTATTTTATTCAGACGAATAATTTGAACTAATTAGTCTGTTCATTTAAAATGGTCACACACTCACCTTGCTGTATGGCTGGCTACACACAATTTTCACTCTGTCCCACTTCTCCTGAGCCGTGCTCTTCTGCAGCTGGTTGGGGCCAAAGAAGCGCACCCGGTTCATGTTGGTGCCGTTTCGGCTCTCCGTGGGGGACATGAAGGATGAAGTGACAAGAAGAACCTACAACAAAATCAAAATGAAAGTGCATAATGTTAAGTGACTGGAAGTTAAATAAGGTTGGAAGCAACACATTACTTGTTGTGATTTGTAAAAATACCTCATAGTCCTGGTCTCTGACAGCTGAGGAGTTTCCCACCAACACCTCAACAAAAGCTGATCCTTCATTTCCAATATCAATACTATGCACCTGCTCCTCCTTCTCAAACTGAAAAAAGTTCAAAGAAATTAACATGATTTTTTTAAAAAACACACAAAAGGGATCGAAACAAAGATCTTGACAAATTTCTGAGAGGAATTAAAGTACAAAACCAATATTTACTTTTGAACAAGTCTGTATGCAGAAAATAGTAATAGAAAAAATTTAAGTTGTAGCATTTCAACCCCTGATTATCTTTGTTCTTTAAAGGGATGTTTGGCTTTGGAGCAGAAAAATTAGAAAGATGTAGAAACTTTCAAAGCTCTGCAACTGGTGGAGAAGATCCACTACAGGAAAACCTCCATAATTAAGAGGCAGGCACATGAGGATCCAAAAAATGTTCTCAACATATCTGTTTGTTTCCTGTAGTCAAATCTTGATCTCTGACTAAAGAAAAAAATCTGCGTATATATATATATCTTTAAGAAAGAAAGAAAGAAAGAATAATTCAGAATATAAAAATATTAATCAGAGCTTATGATTTATTGCTTTTGTGTCACAGGCAGATGTATTAACAAACTAAACCTCATATTAGGATTTGTGAGTGTGAAAAGCAGAACAAACCTGCAGGATGACAGATGTTTGCTTCTCCCCTGGTCGTGCTGCTTTCCACTTTCTGTAAGTGTCTGAGCTCAGCAGGTTGTCTGCTCTGTGAGTCTGTTTTGTATGACAACACAGTGCGTGATCAAAGCTCACAGATGACACAATTCAGAGTTCCCAGCATATTATACGCTGACGGGAAGTGACAGGAAACAACTTACATTGTCCTCGGTGCTGCAGGACACGACGTGCTTCAGTTTGATTTCTGGCATGTTGGTGTTGATTCTCGACTGCTTAAAATCGGACTAATTAGCCAAACCGGATAATTTTAGATGTAGAAACACTATCAAATACAGTTAATTGGACTTAAATGGAAACGCTTAGTTTTCTTTCAGTGGCAGTAATGTTGTTTTTTCTTGTAAAGTTAACTTTATTGCTAGTCAGTGTTAGACAAACCGTTGACTAATGCGATAGCTTGCTAGCAAACAAAAGGCAGTGTGAACTTTCCCTGATCTGCCTGGTGATTTTAACACACATAAAAAAGCTATTGCGCGTGAACCTTTCACACTGTATTATGCTTGACACATACCCGTCACTATTCCGTTAGAATTGACTGCGGAATGTAAATATCAAATGCTTTAATTTTACATTAATTGTGCATGCGAGTGCACTCATTTTCCCACCAAAAGGCTGTAAATGTCAAGATCCAACGTCACTTCCGACTAAAGGCATTTCTAGCCAATAAGAGGTTTAGGTTCTTCTTCGGCTGTTTATATTTTGCACCGTAGACATTTCAGCGCCACTAACTGGTCGGAATGCGCGCTGGTTAACACAACTAGTCTACAGTAGCCTACATTTCAAAAAGCTGAATTTTTTAGATTGTCTTCTGTTTGACTGTTGAAAAAATATATTTTTTTAATTTAAAAAAAAGCGATGCTATACATTATGATTTTGATAGAAAAAAACTACAAGAATAACAGCAATAATAATGATAATAATAATAACAATAATAATAACGGGATGTTTCACTGTCACAGTGATTAGAAAGAATTGTTAAAATACAAAATATGTCATATCCAGTACCCATATTATTCATCTTACATTATCTTTTTTATTTGCTTGTGTTGAGTTTTCATCTCTTGTAACAAATAAGCACATCTAATGTTTCCTGGCATTTTAATCACTCAACAAAGTATGAAAGCATAGCTTAAATCCTGTCATTTCTATCAGTGGGTTCTTCTTTCACTTACCTTTACATCATTAACTAAGGCAACTTTAATGATCCCTAAATTTGGGAAAACCATAAAAGAAATAGAAGCAGTCCTGACACAAAAAATAAGAATAACAACAACAACAACAAAAAAAATACAAACATAATCTACAAAAAATAAAAACATGTTTACACATTTCAGATACTATGATAAAAAAAAAAGAAGAAACAGAAAACAAGTGCAAAAAAAACAAAAAAAACAGCAACTTTTCAAAAAACAGTTAAATGAGCTATACAGGCAAAACCGGCCGAGTTCAGCATTCAGGTACAAAGTCACAAAATTTCTACATTCAACCAATTCCATTAAACTATATCACATAAGTAAGGTGCATCTGTAAAATTTTGTTTATCTTAACATTTTTGGATGAATGAAAAGGAGCGTGACGCTTCTTCTCTTTGCAAAAGAAGTGGGATGGAGTGAAAAGCTAACAGACAAAATGGTTTGAAAAAAATCAACCAATTATTGAAGTTCCACAACTGTAAGAATTTTCCTTCTCAATGGAAAACTTTACAAGATGTGAGCTAGGAGAATCATTGCTGTTATGATAAATGTTGCAAATTAAAATACAGGAGCTACAGTTTTTCTCCATCTGTAGAAACATAAATCACTACATGAGGATCGATCTGCATTGCAGCTACTTTTACAGATGTTGGTGAATAAACTGATCAGTGTTCTTAGAGGTGGAGCAGAAATGATGAAACTATCAAACCATGTTCAGCCTTAATAGAAATCAGAAAACACGCAGACAAAAATTACTAACAGAATTGGTTCAAGATGTGGATCAGGAGAAATATACTAACGAGAATTATATTTAGATGTACACTATATACAAGAACCTGAGAACTGCGTGAACATGATCTCCGTCATATGAGAGTTAATGTAGAGAACTGACTGAAAGCTTAAAGGATTTCTAGGTAGATGGCCGTCTCTGGATCAGCTGCATCAGAACCCTGCACCTCTCTTGTGCCTCTGACTCCGATACCAGCTCTTCTGTTCATCCCACCGACTTCTCCACCTCTTCTTTTTTCCCCACCTCTTCGGGCCATTGGTCGAATCTAAAGAAAAAAAAAGGGGTTAAATTTAATAAGCATTAGATACTTCCAAGATTTCTTCTCTTGACAAGTCAATCAATTACCTGCTTGGTGTGGACAAACAGAGGTGTACAGTTCTGGTACACAAGCTGGTAGCTGCCATTGGTGTAAACATGAGTCACTTCTGTGCAGTTAATGTAGAGGGGCATTATCTCTTGATAAATTCCCAATCCTTCAGGGTACATGGCTGGACGCCTGCTTATGACATGTCTGAGGGGAGCGGACCAGGTGAGTTAGCATCACAATTACAAAATGTATTTGATTTTAGGTAAGAAAGATTTGCTTTGCATACCTCTTAGCTCTTTTTCGGCAGCAGCAGATGAGAAGAGACAGTAGAGGTATGAGCAGGCAGATGGAGGCAGCAGGTATAACCAACAACAACAATGGTGCTGCTTCTGAATATGAACCACAAGAGCATCATTATATTAGCTTGCAATAGAAACAATTTTACCTCTCTATCATGGAGATGCTAATCAGCATTCAACAAAATAACAAACGCATTACTCTGCAGCCAAATTAGTGTCCATGAAAGTCTCACATGTTTCTCTGCATCATTTCTTTGTTGACTAGTTTTTTGTTTGTTTCACAGAAGTTTCAGCTTCAGCTCCACATCACAGCGAATAACAACGGCCAAAGCCGTTGCTTTTGTTAGTGCAGATAAAAGAAAGAAAAAATAAAAACACTTCAACACACCTTCTTCCCCCTGCAGCAGAACAAGGGAGTCGTTCCCCAGTGCATTGAAAGCGAAGCAGATCACCCTCAGGGGTTTGTCCATGTGGCCCCTCAGAGACACCGTTAGCATTTCGGGCTCTGATGTTACAGAAACGTTGTAATCATCTGGTGGGACAGTCCCGTTAATGCTCCAGGTGATTGCAGGTTTGGGGTTGGAGTCGACTGAACAGCGACAGAGCACCACAGAGTCCTCCACAACACAGTAGGAGGAGAGCTGGAGGATGGCTGGCTTGTCTGGAGGACAGGAAGAAAGTGGTTTTACATAGTTTTACAAAGTTATTACAAATATTATTTTCATTGGTTTCTCTGAGTTGTTGTTATTTCACTTATCTTTAGATATTATAATTCTGCCTCACCACATTGTTTTTGTTTGCCTGAATAAAAATGTAATTTAAAGTTATACCGTGTAACTTTTGACTCTGACATTAAGCCTAAAATGAGCAGTATTAGATGATTTTTCGGGCCAATATACAGTGACTGACGCGTGTCAGCACTCTGAGCGGGCTGCCCTCGGCAGAAACCAGACATCGTAACTTTGGAGAGGCGGGCCGTCGATGAAAGTGCCGTAAAACAAGTTGCTTTACGGCTCCTCATAGATAAACCATACAGTCTATGAGATAAACACAGAAAGCTGTACTTGTGCTACTTTCTCTCATTGCTCGAAGTTTAGTCATGGCGGAACAAAGTAAAAAGATGAAAGTGATGTCTGAGCAGGTCAGATCAAAAACACGAGTGGACGTTGGAAAAGAATTCAGTCGTTGGAGATACAAGTGTGGAAGCTAAACCCCATCTCTGTTTGCCACCGTATCATTAGACTGGTAAGTAAGTTTGTCTGTTGTGTAAACATACGAGAATGTGATGCTTTTCTTTTTTTTTCACTCAGCGTTTATCCAAAACAACGTCAATCAGAGCCGTATAAGCTGCCGATAGTTTCCTGTTAGCGAAACACGGCTGGAATTACTATAGACAAAAGCTAACGTGACTCCCTAAACATTTTGTGCAATTGTGGCTGGTTTGCAGCAATAAATGCGTTCTCTGTAATTCATATAAATATCAAAGCAGTAACGGAGCGATCTGCAGTTTGCTTGGTTTAGTTGTGTGGTTTTCATACGCTGTTCAGAAGGAAGCAGAGCCACTGTAATGTCCCGTAAGCTGAGCTAATCCAGACGTTTTCATAACAAACATGAGTTTTGCCAAAGTTACGACTTCATTCAGTGCACAAAACTACAACTTGGTTTTGTGGCCGGTTTTGATTGCGCATTTATCTTTGCATTGTGCGTTTGTGTGTGTGATGTTTCAGCTATGTAAACATGTAATTGGAAACAGTTAGAGGCGCATACCTGCGCCAGGGGCAGATCCTCCAATAGTGAAAAATCCTTTAGGAAATTCTTGAATCTGATGGACTCGTTTGTTTCAATATCCAAACACAGGAGAGGAGATTTAAATTTGCGTCATTGCCGTGAGACCTGTTAGACGTTGGCGCTGTTGCAGGTTTAGCGCTCCTAGTGGCCAAAAGTTACACGGTATAACTTTAAACAACAAAAAAGGGAACACCCCCATCCTCATGCTAACAGAGGCCTGGTGGCTTAAGGATTCTGTCCCTGATGGTTTTCCAGGGACCTGTTGGAGCCATGCTCCTAGTTTGGAGGTTAGGGCTCAGATTACCACTGATGCCCCGGTAATCTTTATTTCCCACATCTTTTATCAACCTCCAGCTTTGGCTTTTGGTATCTTTCTGACTTCTGTTGGCCCTTCTTGCTGTTGCTGTCATTCCACTGCATCTATCACTGTTCCTCTTCTGTAGTCTGTAGACCACCACAGTAGTCACTAGATCTGGAAGGCCCTCAGGATTTTAGGTCTGTCACTCTCCACTACTTACAGTGGAACCCTGTTGCTTTCAATCCAATTAGGTGTGCAGATATGAGAGAGACTGTAGATTTAATATGACTACTTTTGCATTTCCCTTTAAGACACCCACTCCTCCCCTCTTTAAGTTGCAGCATTCCTGTAGAAGTAGAAATAAATCAAGCCAAGAAAGTAAGTGAGTCCAAATAATTCATAGAGGTGGTCTAACTTCAGTGGCTTTGCCTTCCCTTTATTTTTTTATTTTATCTTACACCTCGCTTAGTCGGGGTTTCAGTCTGGTAGTTATCATTTAAATCCAAACATTTAAGTATGTTCTTATGTTTTGGGATATTGTCTTGCAGGATCATCCAGATCAACCTGACAAACTTACTTTATTACTTGCTTTGTCATCATTGTTAGTGGTTTACAGTAGGCTACTACTTTAAGTATTAACTGGGGCAGGAACACATTACAGGTGTAATTAGTTAGCTGTTTTTCTTATTCCTGAACAAAGGGCTATTTGTGGATGCCTGTGGTATAAGTCAGGTTACCACAGTATTTCTTTCTTTCAGTAGCATAAGAGTTGATGGGAATATTTCCTAAAAAGAGTTAAAGGGGGCTTATGACTACATCTGACCTTTAGAAGTGAAATAAACTTGAAACCAGGGAGCATATGTGCTGTTCGTGGTGCTGTAAGGAGTGTAAGCAAGCATTACACTGTATGTTCAGCAGCGTGAGCGGAGACTCTCCTCGACCAATCAGGTTCTTAGCTGAGCAGCGGACCCTCATGTCTCTGGTCACGTTGAACACTCGGACTGTGTGCAGTCGGTTGTGGAGGTGAACGGTGCGGCCATGTTGAACGTAGGACCAGCGGTACTCTGAAGCTGGAGGATCAGCTTTGCATGAGCACACCAGCAGGGCGCTGCCCCCCTCCTGCACTGTCAACGTCTGGACCTGAACCTTCACATCTTTTGGAGGAACTGAAGGAACAAAAAGTTAAAAGGACTTATAAACAGAGCCAACACACACCAGTGTACGATAAAACTGTAAAAGAAACAGAGCTTACATGTCACGTGCAGATCTTTGGCTGCGGTTAAAGTTCTGGCTCCTGGGTAGCTGACCTCACACTTTAGCCTGGGCTTCACCTTGTGGGACACAGTGAAGGACACAGAGGCCAGTAACATCCTTTTGTTGGAATCTGTGGGGAGTGTCTGTACTTCTCCAGGCTCAGTGGTGTTCAGCTGGTCTCCTCGCTCCCATCGCCACTGCAGGGCAGGAGGCCGCGAGGGGCAGTGATAGCTGACCGAGCAGTTCAGGGTGACCAGCTGTCCTTCTGTGGCTGACATCATGCCGCTGATGGTGGGAGGCTCAGGTGTGTCTGCCAGAGTGAAAAATCACCATCATTTATCCCATCACCTCTCTGTTCCTGATTTATGATTGTTTGCTTCATCAATCTCACCTAATTCTAGTGAATAATTGGATAAATATAAAAGGTTAGCTGTAAAAAGGTCAGAGACTGCACCATCTTTCCCACTCACCAATAACATCAAGATTAAAGCTGCTTGGCTTCCCCCACAGTAAGTCATCACCTTTCTTCAGAGCCACCTCAAACACTTTCGGGTCATCCCGTCTGACCCTTTCAATCTTTACTGAGCAGTCTCCATCTCCAATCTGGCCAAAAAGAAAGGTCCGTCCCAGGAAATCCCTGCTGACTTGGTCTCTGTCCTGACTGTTAAAAGCAGTGCTCCGGAGAGGAAACAGATGACCGCCGCCTCTGAATCTCAACCTCACATCCACCCTCTCCTTCCTCCCCCTGGGAGGATGAGGAGCTGCAGGTATGAAGGAGCAGGGAATCACCACGCAGGAGCCCACCAAGGCCTGGACACGGTCAGGGACTGAGGGTACCGGTGAGACAGCCTGGACCCCCCTCCACAAGACCGCTGTTGTGATGGAGAGTAGAAAATTATTGATTTAACAGCACTGTTATTAAGGACGGAAGAGAGCATCCTGAAATATATTGCCATATACAGTACAGTCGCCCTCAAAATTATTCATACCTTCCCATTAAAGAAAAGGCTAAATTCACAGTAGTAATTCAAATAACAAGAAACTAAAGAAACTAATATTCAATAAAAAAAATTTACAAAATTATAATTTAGTGAAATAAATTATTGTGTTCAAATTGCGGTTAAAATAATTACTTAAAAAATCAAACAAACAAAACTATCCCAGACAACTTAGAGCGCCTTTCCCATGAACAGTGGACCCACATACCTGTCAACAGGTGCAGAAGTCTTTGTGAACATTGCAGAAAACACCTGATTGCAGTGATTGTTTCAGTGTTGCTCAACAAAATTTTAGTTTCAGAGCCCCATCATGCCTGTTTACTTGTTTTTTTTTTTAACTTTTTTTTTGCATGTTTGTTTTGAATATATTTGTTGAACCATATTTCCAAATCACTGTCATGATTTTCATAGAATTTTTATTACTTTAGTCAATTTCAGCTTATTTCACTGACAGCTGATTTTTTCCTTCTTTAAAGTTATACCGTGTAACTTTTGGCCACTAGGAGCGCTAAACCTGCAACAGCGCCAACGTCTAACAGGTCTCACGGCAATGACGCAAATTTAAATCTCCTCTCCTGTGTTTGGATATTGAAACAAACGAGTCCATCAGATTCAAGAATTTCCTAAAGGATTTTTCACTATTGGAGGATCTGCCCCTGGCGCAGGTATGCGCCTCTAACTGTTTCCAATTACATGTTTACATAGCTGAAACATCACACACACAAACGCACAATGCAAAGATAAATGCGCAATCAAAACCGGCCACAAAACCAAGTTGTGGTTTTGTGCACTGAATGAAGTCGTAACTTTGGCAAAACTCATGTTTGTTATGAAAACGTCTGGATTAGCTCAGCTTACGGGACATTACAGTGGCTCTGCTTCCTTCTGAACAGCGTATGAAAACCACACAACTAAACCAAGCAAACTGCAGATCGCTCCGTTACTGCTTTGATATTTATATGAATTACAGAGAACGCATTTATTGCTGCAAACCAGCCACAATTGCACAAAATGTTTAGGGAGTCACGTTAGCTTTTGTCTATAGTAATTCCAGCCGTGTTTCGCTAACAGGAAACTATCGGCAGCTTATACGGCTCTGATTGACGTTGTTTTGGATAAACGCTGAGTGAAAAAAAAAGAAAAGCATCACATTCTCGTATGTTTACACAACAGACAAACTTACTTACCAGTCTAATGATACGGTGGCAAACAGAGATGGGGTTTAGCTTCCACACTTGTATCTCCAACGACTGAATTCTTTTCCAACGTCCACTCGTGTTTTTGATCTGACCTGCTCAGACATCACTTTCATCTTTTTACTTTGTTCCGCCATGACTAAACTTCGAGCAATGAGAGAAAGTAGCACAAGTACAGCTTTCTGTGTTTATCTCATAGACTGTATGGTTTATCTATGAGGAGCCGTAAAGCAACTTGTTTTACGGCACTTTCATCCGACGGCCCGCCTCTCCAAAGTTACGATGTCTGGTTTCTGCCGAGGGCAGCCCGCTCAGAGTGCTGACACGCGTCAGTCACTGTATATTGGCCCGAAAAATCATCTAATACTGCTCATTTTAGGCTTAATGTCAGAGTCAAAAGTTACACGGTATAACTTTAACTGGAGGATATGAATAATTTTGTGGACTGTACTGTAGTTATAAAGCACGCCTGCAATGCCTTTCAGTTCTAATACTACTTAGAAGAATACGACATGTTTCACAGAGATCATTAAAACGAAATGAAAAAGAAACAGAAAAAAAACAGAGTGAGAAATACTGTGCGGTGGAAGCTATTAATCAAAGCCCTTCAATTTTATAAAAATAAATGTGCTGAACAGAAAAGTCTTTGGATTTAGTTTTAGAAAAGCAAGAGATGATGAGCACCTGCAGAAGACAACGACTTCTTTTTTCTCTTTGTTTAATTCAATTTAATTCAATTAAGATGATATTGAATAATCCAATTTGCTTTTTATTTTTTTGTGATGGAGTTTTTTTAAAGTTGTAATTTTAAAGCTGTATTTACAAAACGAACAAAATCTGCACATTCATACTTTGACTTCAGATTCTAATAAGATATTTTCAGAGAAGGGAAGACAGAAACAGCAGTTAGTGTTGGATATGATCCTCTATTGATCACATTTTTCAGTAATTTTCAAATCACTGTCACAGAAAATATGAATTAGTTTATAACTTTTCATTAAACATGTTCCAATTAGTTTTTTTTTCTACTAAATTAAATAGCATAAGAAACATTCATGGACAACAAAGAAAGTTTGCTTGAATTTTGTTGATGGCAGTTGCATTGTGTCGATCAGCCACAGCAAGTCATGACATGAGTGAGTAAAAAATGAATGTTCTGGAAACTGATTTCAAAACAAAGCAAATGCATTAAGGAGCTATGGATATCTGATTATATGACTTACCAAAAATCAGGCAAGACACAGAGAAGACGGTGTCCACATGCATGGTTGCAGCCCTGCTCTGCCAGCGCAGACAGGGAAGGATGAAGAGAGGAGCAAAGAGGGAAGTTGGACTGTTTCATTGTGTCAGTGGAATATTTTAAACACCCAAATACCATCACTATATGCATTTTTTTACTCATTCATTCAATTAAACAAAATTACCCTTAAGTTGTTATTATATATCATATCATTAACTTTAAGCCTGCTTAAATATAACCTTTCCTTTTAATTGCTACAACTAAGAAATAGTTTGCTAGGGAAAGAACAGCATCAGCAAGACAACACATGACAATAGATGAGTCATTCTCATGCTGCTGCTCATTTCCTCAAAGGATCAAATGCCCTCATCTGTGTTTCCCTCTGTCTACACTCCACACACTCTTTAAAACGTTGATTAAAGTGAAACAAACCACGAAGTTTAAAAAGAAGTTTTATGTCTGATTCTTAAGTGCTGCTATGTTAATGGTAAGAAGGTCATCACAGTTATGTAAAGGAAGATGATGGGAAAGGTCCATGATACAAGTCTAGTATTTGGAAAAAGAATATGTGTTTTAGTATTTTGTTAAGGTTAATGGGTAGATGTTGTATCTGTATAACATATACAGCATACTATTACACTTAAAACTTTTATCTATACTTTTTACATTTGTGCAAATAGTTGGAATAATTAGGACTGCTTCTTTAGAATATAGTGAAGATGAGCTGTAAAACTGTATAATGAAACTGTTTTTATTTCAGCATATGCTTTACCTTCATGAACTGCATATATACTAACCTGCATGATGACCTGTGCTCCTTATTAAAGCACCACTAAACTCATGAAGCTGCTTGCAGTGCAGCTCCTGCATCTGAAAGGAGCTCTACTTAATCTCAGTCATTTTTTTTTAGGTTGGATTCAATTCACAATGAAACAATCTGGACAATAAATAGATAATTGAACATGTCTATGTTGGCTCAAAGGTGTCAGGGAAGTCATTTTAAGCACCGGACATTCTCAAGACAAGGTCTGACTAAAGCTGCAAGTTCTGCTGTAAGTGAAATGACCACCGAGCCCTGCAAAAGGAAATAAGCTGCTGGAAAAGTCTGTGGCTAAATTTCATACAAACATAAACTTTTGCACAGTCCTTCGCCTCCGTTAGATCATCTGTACCCACCATGGCGGAGTTCTTCACAGCAGGAGTTCAACACAAAACCCCTGGAGTTATGCAAACCTAGCAGAGTCATTGAGGTTTATTTCTGGTATCTATTTATAGCTGTTGAACAACATGCTCTGAGGGGAAGTGCAGACAAAAGCACACTAAGACTTGATGGTTTTCTTTTCTTTCCTCCAGGAACACCTGACAAACCTGTGAAAACTGAAAACGGGCAAATGAAAACCAGCAGATCTGAAGAATTCTGGTGTTCAGAGCACCTTCCTCCATCACATCCTCCGGGCCCTCAAAGAGGATTAGGAGAACATAATCAAGCTCTGGAATTCTGACTTGTGCTTCGGGCTACTTCCTCCAGATCTCAGGATGAACATGCCAGAGATCCACCACATGATCACACTTCTTCAGTGTACAGCTTCAGGCTATGCTAGCAGGACCTTGTTGGTTCTCCCACAAGTAAAGGGGGAAGGAAATGAAATCCCAATGGGATAGACTGCAGTTTCAAGACCAGTTTTACAGAAGGGAGACATAAAACTGACAGCCTTGAGTCCTCTGCACTCTGATAGAGTTCCAGATGAGTGGAACTAGCAGTACTGCAGCGCCAACATGAACACGAAGAAGCCTGTTTAAAATGGAGCCGAGTGTGATGGAGTGTACAGCAATGTTGTGTGCTGCAATTTTCTCCACAAACACACCAAGGAGCTCAACATGTATTTCTCCATCAGTAGAAGACTAAACAGAGTCAGAGCAAATCCTGCACTGCTGTCTTTGAGTAAAAATTAAAGTACTGTGGAATAAAAACAAACTTGGGTTCAAGGCCCCCTGGCTGACTGATGCTGTTCTGAGTGGAGTTTGCGTTTCTTCCTCCCATGCTTGTTTGTGTTTGCTCTTTGATACAAGGGCAGCCTCTCCGGTGTACCCTGCCTCCTTTCTAATGCATGCTGAAGAAGATTCAAGCCCCTTACAAAAACAGATGAGCAGCAACTGAAGAGACTCTTGAAAGTCTTCACATAATTTTCATTACAATGCTTTGAAGAATAGCCTCCAAGAGTCAGAAATAGGTGGATTTAACAAAAAAAAAAAAAAAAAAGAAAAATTCTTTTAGATGGTTAATGAGATATTATGTTGTATTCACAAAACTGAATATAAAACTAAAATGTGAATACCTTTATTCTTGGTCATATTGCAAAACACTAAAAAAAGAGTAGTTATTCTTCAACTTTACTGACATTATTTGTTTGTTGAGTCTGTCCCTGCTTTTGTTGACAAGTAGTAATTATGCTGTTTCCTTCATGTCTGATATTGTCTTGAACTTTTGTCTTTCGCGGGAGTGGATAGCCTACAGTCAAAGCCACGGGATTTGGGCTGGAAAACCAGGGTTCATGTCTGTGATGCGGCACTTAGGTGAACCCCTATGGACCCCTAAGCAAGCTATAATTGGCAGCCCACTGCTCTCTGGTTAATCTAAAGATGGGTTAAAAGCAGAGATGAATTTTCAAATCAGGATTAGCAAAGTAAAAACTACTAGAATTATTATTAACACCACAAAAGGATTTAACAGCAAATAAACAGATGGATGTCTTATTGTAATTTATGTTTCCCCACAGTCTGCTACTCCATAAAAAGGTTGTATGTCAGTGGCTTATTGTATCAATTTAAGATCTTTTAAAACTACATCACCGTGGAGCCAAAAACACCGTCAAATGCCTGAATAAAAACTCCTCTGACATCAGATGACTCACAGGATTGTCTGCTTAGTGCTTGAAAAGGAACACTTTAGAGCCAACCAGATTAACCAATCTCCTCCAGCCTGGTGTTTCCTGAGCAAGGCTCTTCCCAGGGACATCAGTTTCCTGGTCCACAGTGTCGAGCCAGCAGATGCAGGGGATGTCAATAGTGCGACACTACCATCTAGTGGGAGTTAATAATTTCATCAGGTTTTTTTTTTTTTTTTAAATTCCCTGAACTATTGGAAATGACATTGAAGAGATGAGAAGGAAAAAGCTGGGGAAAATGGGAAAAATGTCAACCAGAACTCAGAGTTATTATGAACTTTGTGGATGAAAAAAATATAATTTCAAACCAACTGGGACTGAATGGAGGAGAGGGGGTCAGTAAAGACTCAATGAAGAATGCAGATGAACAGTAGTTGATGCTGATCATCTCTCCAGGGGACAGGAAAGAGGGAAGAAAATTGTTTTATCAGCATTTCCTTCCCCAGCTGTGTGTCTTGGTGCCTCCTTTCAGATCACTCATGTTTCCTTGTGATTTTTTTTTTTTTTTGCATCGGTCTTTGAATTCTTCTGCAAAGATTATTTTCCTGGGTTTTGCTTCCTTTGTCCATGTCTCTTTTTCTTTTTTTCACTTTGTTCTTGACACCTTCTCTGTTTTTGTTAAGTTATTCAACTGTACTTTTTGTTTCTTAACTGGATGTACTGTACAGCAGGAATGGAAATATTTATAGAAATAAACAGCTTGGTACTGTTGTGAGTAAAGTATATTTTGGGGGGTCCATCTACACAAGGAGCCAGCTCACCCATGACCACAGCAGGCTTCACCACAGGAACCACCCACATGATGGCAGGTGAGGGGTCCCGCAGCCCTCCCCCAGTCACCAAGAAAAGTATGATACAACTCTGCAGACCAGGCAGGCAAAGCCCCTGGAATTAGATGTGTTAATAAGATAAACCAGTAATAAAGTAAACCTAAAAAGACAATTAAAGACAAGAGCAACAACAAAAATACATATAAAGGAGTTAATAAAGATACTGTGCTAAAAAACTTAAATGAAAACAAAGTAGAACAATAAAACACAAATAGATAAATGAAAACAAAAATAAATAAATAGATAAGAATTAAATTAAAAGCTAGGCTCCAAAGGTACAGAATAGCTAACTGTATAAATCCTGCGGCTCCATCCTCAGTTCTTACTGTTTTACATTAAGTGACTCACCAGCTGAATCTGTAAAACCAAGATGTTATATGTGGCACTCCTGTGGCATCTTAAGATATACAGAATACAGTTCTAATATAAATTTGGTGGTTACATGGCTCACTATTTCCCCTCCAACTTGTTGATGGGTTATTGATATCCAATTTATATCTAACCCATCCTTTTCTGCTTTCCTATCATACGCCACTTCCATATAAGACAGTGTGAGGTCTGTTACTATGCCTCCGACTCATCATGCAGCCGGGTAATTTGGCCACAGTGTGTGTGACTCTCACCCAGGGAGTCAGGGGACTGAATATCTAAAATACCTATTTTTGTGTGTGTGTGTGTGTGTGTGTGTGCGTGTGTGTGTGTGCTGCGGTTGTGAGAGCAAGCACTGCTTGATTTGCATGAAGACAACATAATTATTTTGGCTATGTTTCAAACTTCCCTGAGTGTTTCTTATGAAATTGCATCCATTTGCCCAGTTACGTATGTTGCCCCTTAATTTAGTGCAACACTTTGAAAAGCAGAAGTTGGATAGCATACAACTTCCCTGAACTGTACATAAACTTCTACAGACCTAAACTTTGTATCGTTGACTTTTCTCTGTAAAACATGTGGTGAAAACAGAAAAACAACTCCACAAATCATTAGCTTATATAAGAAAAAGCCAAATAAATGCGATAAAGCTGAAATTTAACTCAACAGATGTTATTACCTTTCAACAAGTAAATCTGAGATGAAATAAATTCATATTCAAAACCTGTTTAAAAGGCTAGTACATATTTTTGATAGTGCTCTTTCTAATACACACTCTGGTCACTTTAGTATGCACACTTGTTAATTTGATTGACAATAATAATCAAATCAAACTTTATTTATAGAGCGCTTTTCCTGCTAAAGGCAGCAGAAAACTATGATAAAGACAAATGCATTTTAAACTAAACCAAGTCTTCAAACACCCAAGTATATAGATCAATATAAGTATATAGACTCCCACACGTGCACACTCACACATAACAGACAGACAAACAACTGTAACCCCCTCAACACCCACACCCACACACACAGAGTCTGGTTTTCTATCCCCGTGGAGGACATCCATTGACATAATGCATTCCAGCACCTTACCCTACACCTAACGCCCATAACTGATTGCCTAAACCTAACCATTGTCCTAATCCTAATCAAAACCTAATTATAACTTATTCTCTAAAACCTAATCTTCACCCTCAAAACGGGGTTTGGACCCGTGGGGACCTGGAAAATGTCCCCACGAGGGCAAGAAAGTCCCCATGGTGATGGTAAAATACGGAAAATGGTCCCCATAATGTAGCATAAATGCGCCCACACATCACACACATACACACACATGCACGCAGACACACACACACACATCTAAGTAGAAAACTATGAGTAATACACATCTGGCTCAATAGCTAATCAGTGGCCAAGATCACTTACTGAAGTTCAAACTGAGCATCAAATTGAGGAAGAAAGGATTTTGGTGACTTTGGACATGACGTGGTGTCAGACAGGGTCGTATTTCAGATACTGCTCTGTGGAAGTTTCCATGCACAATCATCTATGAGCACACCTGACTAAAATTAATAAGTACTATAGATATTAGTCAGAAAAAAGAGGAAATACAGCAGCTGTGTAGACCAAAGTGTCTTGATGATGTCAGAGGTCAGAGGAGAATGGGCAGACTGGTTGGAGATGATGGTAACTGTAACTCAAATACTGGTTATTACTAAGGTGTGCAGAATACCATCTCTGAACGCACAACAAGCAGGTGGGTTTCAGCAGCACAATGAGGTAGAACAGAAAACTGAGGCTACATTTGAAATTTATTAAATGGATAGGCCTTGAGATACAGAATCTCATTTTCAAGGGGGTCCATAAGGGCGTCTACATTTCATGCAGACACACCATCGCTGGATGACAGAAGGTCAGAAAAATGCTGCCTGGTCTGATAAGTCTTGATTTCAGCTGCAATAATCAGACACTAGGGTCTCCAACCTCTACAACCCAAAGAGCCATTTTTTTGTCTTAGGTAGCAAAATAAAAGTTGTTTAGAGCCACAGATGTTCCATAGCCTTTTTTTTTTTTTTTTTTTAATTTTTTTTTTTAAAGGCAAATTATCTTTTATATATATATATATATATATATATATATATATATATATATATATATAAATACTATAGAAAATTTGATGTCCTTTTAAAAGAATCAGTTTCATTTCTACTTTTAGGTTTTGAAATTTTGAAAAAATTGCAAAAAGAAGACACTTTATCTTCTATGTGATTATGTAGGTATTTGAGGGAAATTATGTGGGAAAAAAGCCCTAATATCCAAGTTAATGACAAAAGAAACAATTTTAAAGAAAATATATGATTGCCTTGGTACTTTTGGTGTCATTATGTTGTGGATATTCACAATTATTCATGACGAAACTGCTAATATCTACAACTGTTATTATGTAGGCTATACCGGTATCTTAAAAAACATGAGTTGGTTCTTTGTTATTTTTAGTTTTAAATTATTGAGAGCCATAGTGGTAGACTCCGGAGCCACAGGTTGCAGACTGGGTCAGAATTTGGCATGAACAACGTGAAAGCATCTTCCATTGTACTTGCTGTTCAGGCGGTGGTGTAATGGCATGGGAGACATTTTCTTGTTACCCTTTGGTCCCCCTGGGTACTAACTAAGCATGGTTTAAACACCACAGCCTGAATATTTTTGCTGACCATGTCCTTCCCTTTATGACAACACTGGAGCATCATCTGATATAAATTGTTGAATTATTGGTGCTGCTTATTCCCTTTTTGGTTTGTAGAATTTGTAGATAACGTTTGTATTGGTTTTCCCCTTTTTGATTCTCTGAGTTGAGGCTTTACCTGTCTTTTTATTTCATTCATTTGAGCAGCTTCCCTAACCACATCTCTTTTTCACTTTTAAATGCCAGTATTTTTACGCCTTTCAATTTGTCTCCTAAACAAATAAAACATCTTTACTCCACCTTTACCATCCTGAAGCCAGTCTTTTGTTATGCATCTCTAATCCCTAGCAGAGCTGGGATGTAACACAAGGTGTTAAAAACCTGACAGTGGTCAGTCATGTACTTTAATTTAAACTGAATAAAGATTTGCAAAATGATGGAAAAAAATGAATTGCATTTGTACAGATATTGACACAGTTAGCTGCAGTTGATTAATTCTTGTTTTACATTTTCTCTGTCAGTTTATGGTTGCTGCAGGTATTCAAACAGTACTATCACACTCACAGTGTCCACAGTAAATGTGTAACAAGTTAATGAGTGTTTTACATATCAGCTTTTGTTTGTTTCCCTTGTCCACAGAAATATAACTTTTAAGAAGTGAGCAATTTTTATCTCTACACTACAGTTACAGTCAGGATGATTCAAGTGATTCAAATCATGTGGCGAAAGAAAACAACCAAACAAACAACAAAAAAAGCCTTCCCTTTTTAAAAAGTTGTTTATCTACGCATCTATTTAGTCACTTCTCTCTCTTCAGCAAGTCTTCTTTTAAAATGTTTTTAAAGGCTATTAACGGCCTTCTTTACCTGAAAGAATGGTTCCTTGGACTGTACCTAAACAGGCCACTAGAATAAATTCAAAATGAATGTGGCAATGTACGCAACTGAGGGCAGTGGGATTTGATTTCCAGACTCTGGATGAGAGTCATGCATGTTTAACCATTCAGCCAAGGGGCATTACCACGGCCAAGTAGCCAGGATGCATGATCACTCAGAGGCAAAGTAACAGGATCGTCAACTGCCACATAAACATTTCAGCTCCACTTTTACCTTAAAACATTAGTCTTCATTATTGGTTTTGAAGTTATACATAAATAGATCACAAATCAACCCTTAAGATACTTGTCTGTCAAATCAGTTTTGACCCTAATGAAAGAAATTGTAATTCCTAAATATCTTACAGAAATTTACAACTCAGTCTCAACTTTACAGCTTCATTTGACTCATGGAATAAAGAATAATTCCTCTAATACAGTTACACAGTTGTCATTTAGGCATTCTATTTTGTGTTTACTTAAGCTGGATTTGTCCATCCATGTTCTATGTTTTCTGTTTGTTCCAGTTCATGTTCACCCAGAAGCTGGAACCTATCCCAGCAATTAGCAGGCTAGAGCCAGAGCACACCCTGTACAGGTCACCAGTCTATTGTATGGTTGGCATAGAGAAATAAACAACCACTCATGCCTGCATTTACTCCTAGGGACAATTTAGAGCGACTAATTAATCTAAGGACATCTGACCTGCACATCCTCTTTTAAGCTAAAACAGAGAACGTGTGCAGGTCAAAAGATGCATTCGGCCAGAATTTCAAAGTTGTCTGGATTTTACTGTAGCACCTTTTGCTCTCAGTCTGGCGAACATGTTTACATTGGATTTGTGTTGAGTTTCATTCATGACACTCGCTTATTATTGTTATCCACTCTCCCGGACAGTGTGAATAGGAGATGGAGGAAGAGGAGAGGGAGTTACAGCACAGAGAGGCCAGCGTCATTTGGTGTTTGTGCAAAGCTGCAGAGAACATGTGCATGACTCTCCCTCCTTTGCCTCCGTATAGGTTTTGCATCCATGAGGGATGTTTCGCAGGTGAGATCTTCAGTCATCTCCCAGGTTCATATTGGACAGACAGCTTTGATGGTACATTTGCAGCGTCTGACTGGCCAGCTTTGACATCTTTCTGAAGAAGCTTCTTTATTAGTTTTTAGATCTGATTGTCCACTGTCTAGTAAGGCCAGAAAATGTAAAAGGTTCACTGGCGAGCTAAAAAAGTAAAAAAAATTAAAAAATAAATACATTTCTGTGTTGTTTCTAAATTATTCCTAACATGCTGCCTTCACTCAAGACACATACTGCTAAAATGAGCTCAAACTCTGTTAGTTCAGTTACTATTTATCTATATTTCTTTAAGAAACTGATATGAAGCTGCTGCCCTGCTTTATTTTCTTACCCTATGTTTTTTTCTCTCTCCTGTTTGGTATCCATGCATCACTTTCTTCCAGAAAAATGACTTTTCTCTTCTGGCTATTTGGCTGCGCTGTATAACTCGGTTAAACTAACAGGTGCTG